>PVKC010033286.1:0-13999 GCA_004027635.1 Crocidura indochinensis
TTTTTTTTTTTTTTACCACCTGAAATTTGTTTATTTGACAAATACAAAATCAGTATTTATTACATGACAGTTTTACTACTAGCAACACTAAGTGTCTTTATATTTGTTTTTTTTTAAATTATCTTTATTTAAACACTGTGATTACAAATATAATTGTAGTTGTATGATTTCAGTCATGTAAAGAACACCCCCCTTCACCAGTGCAGGATTCCCACACCAATTTCCCAGATCTACCTCCTCCCCACCCAACCCACACCTGTACTTGAGACAGGTTTTCTTTTTCCCTCATTCATTTACATTGCTATGATAGTTTTTGGTGTAGTTATTTCTCTAACTGCACTTATCACTCTATGTGGTGAGTTTCATGTCATGAGCTGCACTTACATGAGAAGATGGGGGGGAAATAAAGGTTGGGACTGAGACAGTAAAATATTAGAAATGAGCTTTGTAGGGCAGTATCAAGGTCACAATACAAAGGAGAAAACATTTCCAGTGACTGTCCCAACATAAACCAGTGCTAGAACGTCCCACCCTCCTCTCAAAGCACATTCCAATTAGTGTAGGGAGAGGTAGGGGGAAAGCCTGTTGACCCGTATAGAGTCTACCTAGACAGCACCCAGGGAAGGCTGAAGTCCAGGGAAGAAAAAGGGGGATGGCTTGGGGCCTGCCAAGCATCCCAGCACTCCCCGGGATAGTGAGAAGGCCTCCAGTATACGAACTCCCCAAACCCTATACCTGGCAAGAGCTGGTCTCCAGAATCAAGGAGGAAGCCGAAAGCCAGATGTCTGCCCACCGTCCTCCCCATGCACCTCCCACCTGGAGTACGGAGGGAGGGGGGAAGTCTGAGGACCACTAAGAGTCCACCTGATACCACTTTTGGCCATCTGAGCTGGCACCCAGGGAAGGCCTGGAGTCAGAGGAAAAAGACAAGGACAGCTGGGGCCTATCAGGCCTCCCAGCACTCCCCAGGCTAGGGAGAAGGGCTCCAGTATGGGGAGAGTTTAAATTCTTGACCTCACCAATCTTTGGCTTACAAAGAAGGAGCTTTGAACACTGAGTTAAACTCAGACTCCAAGAACTATTCATTTTAAGGAATACTATCTCAGTGGGAAGATTATAGTTCTGTCCAACATATCTAGAATGATAAAGCCTTTATAGAATCCCTGTATCACTTGTAATGACATAATTAAAGACATGGAAAATGAGAACAACAATGCAAGAGATCAAATTGAGGTCAGTTGTATGCAAGGTGAGCGCCTTAATCCCTGTACTATATCTTTGATCCCTTTAATATTCACTAAATTAGAGATCTAATTCTTTGTCAATATCAATAGGGTTAACAGCAATGATTATATAGAATAGAATAAAGTGGGGGACAGGGAATAAAATAAATTGTCCTCAATCAATAAGAAGACATAGTTATTAACAAAAAGGGTATATGTTGTAGGTTTTAAGATTAATGATAATCTAACTTGACTTCAGATGACTCCAGATTTTTGTTCTTAACTCTGATCTAATGAATTAACTATATTTTTGTTGCAGATAGGACACCCTGAGTTCCTCCCATAGGGGTCTCCCAAAAAGAAACATCCACATATCAGATATTTAATTATATATTTATATATATAATTTATATCTATATATGATACTCTATTAGTACCATAATAATTACCATTTAAACTTTTTCTGCTACTACGCCAGCACTTTACCTCTCTAAGTGAGAATCTGGTTTTCATGCCATAAGTCTCACACAATCCACTGAGAGTGTGACTGCATGTAAAATAACCCAGTTTCTTTTTGCATGACTCATTAAGGGAATCTAACCAAACAACTCCATAAGTGAGGAAGAGCTTTATCCATCTCAAAACAGTTTTTTCTTACTGAAAATTAATAAATTTATAAATGACATTTAAAGCCAATATAGGTAAATTCTCAAGTATTATCAAAAAGAGAGATAGAAATCTGTTCCATGACCTTGAACTTCAGGGTGATATCAGTGACATCAGGATACGTTTGAACACCAGGCATACAATTTTAAGAAAATCCTACTAAGCTCCACTCAGTCTTAGAAAATAGAAACCCAACCACTACTGAAAGCTTGTAGCTTGATTCTCTAAGCTGGGTGAAAATGGTTCATGATTATAGCAGTTTGTATACTCTTCTTATTTATATAGGACTTGGTATTCTACCATGTGTCTGATATATTAGGAAAAGTTATTTTTTGGTATTGTCTTCTATTGGGGACACATATGGTAGTGCTCAGGGATTACTCTTGGCTCTATACTCAGAAAACACTTCTGGTTGTGCTTGAGGTGCTTATATGGTACCAGGGATTGAACCCAGGTTGGCCACATACAAGGCAAGACTCTTTAATATCTGCATGATCTCTCCAGTCCTGGAAAATGTTGTGTAAGACTATTAGGGCTGCTAGAGAAAAGCATACTAACTTCTTTTTTTTGTTTTTGGGCCACACCCGGTGACGCTCGGGGGTTAATCCTGGCTATGCGCTCAGAAGTTGCTCCTGACTTGGGGGACCATATGGGACTCTAGGGGATCGAACCGCAGTCCGTCCTAGGCAAGCACAGGCAAGGCAGGCACCTTACCCAGCGCCACCGCCCAGCCCCCCATACTAACTTCTTAAGTGTAGAAGACTGAGTATAGTTCAGTGGATTTGTATGAAATTAAAATATTTTTTAATCTGGAAATTATTATTATTATTATTATTATTATTATTATTTTGGTTTTTGGGTCACACCCATTTGACGCTCAGGGGTTACTCCTGGCTATGCACTCAGAAATTGCTCCTGGCTTCGGGGGACCATATGGGACACTGGGGGATTGAACTGCAGTCCCTCCAACACTAGCACTTGCAAAGCAGACACCTTACCTCTAGTGCCACCTTCCCGGCCCCGAAAGAGTCTTCTTTCTGTTTAAAAATGCAAGTAAGAATGGCTCTGATGTAGCTAATCTTTGAAGAACAGAGACTGCTTATTGTGTTGTGACTTAGGGCAGACAGGAGTGACATACTCACAAAATTAAGGTATGTCTCTGTACTTACCAAAGCCAGGAATCATTTTATTGATTTATTTATTATTTATTTTTGGTCTTAGGGTCCACCCACTAGTGCTAACATATACACCTTCTCAGCACTTAGAGATCACTTGTATGGAACTCAGGGGATCATACGGGGTGCCAAATATCAAACCTGGGAGTCACATGAAATGCAAGTGCCTATGCATTTACTACCACTCTGGCCCCATGCCAAGATTCATTTACTTGTGATTTGGCAGTGAGGGACTGAAGTTTGTTTAGTTTCTAACAATGATATATTTGGATGGGTCTCTTTTTGAAAAGGAAAAGTGTCTGAAACTTTTCTGAGATTTGTGTCACAGTCATCAATGTATTTTACTTGTTTCAATCTAACAGAAAATATAATCTAAACTGTCTCGTGAAGATTTTTTTGTCAAGTTGGACATCAAATAACATTCTATTCTATGCTGTGAAAAAGGCAGACTGGAAGCCATTAGTTTCTTTTGATGCTGTATACATTCTTTCTGGTTCACTCTAGTACTATTTCAGACCTTAAGACCATTTGCAGAAAACTTGTAAAGTCAGAAGAGATGCTCTTTAAATTGTTCCTTCTCAAAGACAGCACCAGATTGGTGATAGTGAAAGGTGTTGTAGGCTTTGTAGCTAGAACTGTTTCAGTTCCTTCAGTCATTATTTAATCCAAAAGATATTTAGCAAGTGTCTGCTAGGGGCTATACTCCATTCTAGGCAGTTGGATGCAGAATAGGAGGTAGGGAAAAGGCAGCTTATGTTTCAGGTAGAGGCAACTGCTGTTTTTCACCTCTCCTTGGCTCTTCCTAGCTTTCCTGCTTTGTGTGCAGGAGGGCCTGACAAGGACAGCAGTCATCCCTCTGCCAGCCAGTCTTCCTGTAAGGGCTTGCCCATAGGACAGCAAGGCAGGAAAAAGGAATACCTTTACTCCTTCCTATTGCTGAGTTATTCTCTCAGAATCTGTGCTGTGTGATCCCAGTACTTAGTTTTAGTTTTGTGATTCTACCAGACCTTTTGGAATCTGCCTCTGGACATGCACAAGAACTTAAGCAAGAGAGGGAGACTGCCACTCCTTTGAGGTCTGAGCCTCAGCTCTGCAATACTCTGAGCTTCTGAGCACTGATTATTCCAATCTCTTCCTGGCAGATTGGCTGGTTCATCTCTGATGTATGGATGATACCTTGGTGACCCATTTTGACCAATCAGCCTGCCACCATCTGGGACAACAATTCCCTCTGCAAAATTGCATATTAGAATGTCTTCTGTATTTCTTGTTGCCTTGAACTGGACCTTGGTACACACATCTTAATTTCTCTTGGGGTAAAGAGACTAAAGGAGAATGCTAATTGGTAACAAAGTACATTGCTTTGGCATGGTCAACAAGTTTAGTAATGAAAAAGAAGTGAGTCTCTACATTTGCCTGTGCATTATTTTGCATTATTACAAAAAGGGGGAAACACAAAAGGTTCTGGTCAATAAGACATCTCTGCGAAGTAAATGAAAACTATGCCCCAGGAACTTTTCTTAGATATTCATCTAGACCTAGAAGAAAAACAATCTCAAGACGTTTTGCCAACAAACTAATTAAATATTGTAAATCTATAAGTTCATTTATTTTAATCCTGGCAACAAGATTTCTACTCATTCTTCAGTTCCTTTTGTACAGGCTTATTTTAATTAAATAATTTTATGTAATATAGATTAATTTAGCCAGAATGTGTTTACTTTCCCACTGTAAAGAATACTCTTGACAAAAATAATTTATACCCAAATATCAGATTTTAAGCCGTTTTCTTACCTCTTCTTGATGTTAATAAAATATTCTGCGAATGCAATCTAGCATGTAATGCACTGAACTTCAACAAGCCAATTCTATTTAAATGGGATCAGTCTAAGTTATAGTAATATATTCTGTTAGATTAATAACTAAGAACCGTTACTTCAACTAGGAAATGAAAAATAGTAATCTTGGGTCAAAGCAATAGTACAGTGAATAGGGCATTTGCCTTGCACATAGCTGACCAGGTTTAATCTCTGGAATCCCATGTGGTCCCTTGAGTCTGCCTGGAGTGTTTTCTGGACACAGAAATAACACACAGTAACCCCCTGAACACTTCTGGATGTGGACCCCACTTTTTTAATTTAAAGTATTGTGATTTACAAAGTTATACATAGTTGTGTTTTAGACATAACATGCTTCAACATCAATCCCACCACCAGTGTCAACTTCTCTTCACCAATGTTCCCAGAATCTGTCTCATGTCACCCCATCCCCACCTGCTCCTGTTTCCCCTCACATGAATCATCATGAACATCTCGTGTGCTCCTGTCCCCCCACCCCCATCACTGTGAACTGCCACTTGCAACCAGAATGACTACATTGATCAACTTTTTCAAGCCGGCCTTGGTTCAGGGACTGATCTCAGCCCTTGACTTTGCCCAGCAGCTGCAGGAAATCATTGACACCTTCATTGCCTTCTGACTACTCTCAGCTGACAGATTACCTCGTTAGCTGAAGTAGTCCTCCAAGATCAACCTACTGTGAACTTGCTGTCAACAGATTTGTGTATTTCTTTATGTGCATTTCTTGAGGAGCAATGTTGTTGCCTAGGCCTTGATAAAGAGGGGATATGTATCTTTTAAAATATGTATTTCTGGAGAACAATGATGGTACTATATCTATGAATCAGGGATAGTGAACTACAACCTAGCTATAATTAGCTGGTGCTCCAATAGTACCTTCTGGCAATATCCATTTTTGCATTGGCTCTCAGTAAACTGGAATATCTTACTGAAAGGAGTTTCCATCTATTAAACCTAGGAACGCAATAATTTGAACATTACAGATGAGTTCTAAACCCTGAACATTTGTCATCTTGGTTTGACTTAAGCTTCAGTTGCTCTGAGATCGGCCACACACCCAAAAATATGGGTCCACGGATTTTATCCATAAATGGATATGGATATGGAACCTTACATGGAACCAGGACAAGCTTCATGCCACCCTGACAATAATTTGGGACTTGAGAGAGTCAATCTAATGTTTTACAATGACAGCCACTAAGGGAAAGAAGATGGAGAAAGGGAGCATTTACTTTTCCCAAGACTTACAAGAAGAACCTTCTGGGGTTAGGTGAACTAAAGATTGACCTGAAGCCTGCAGTTGAAATGTATGAGCAAGTGTTTATTGGGAACAGTCACCCTGCTCTAAAGTTAATCTGAGTTAAAACTTTTTATTTAGCAAACAGAAAAGGAGGAGATGTAGCTAAATACATTGAGCTCACACCCTGCTCTCCCGAATCCCCTACACCCTCTTTTCCCTAACCCCCTAAACACAGAACATACACCCTGTTTTAATTCCCCAAACACAGAGCTCACACTCCACTTCCCACTACCTGATAGGCTGACACAAAGTTCTCACTCTACTTTTCCCTAATATAAATATCCTCTGAATTGTCAAGATTATTGAGGTTTGATTCCCACTGAGCTCCCATTCCCCAG
Organism: Crocidura indochinensis; assembly: GCA_004027635.1. NCBI lineage: Eukaryota > Metazoa > Chordata > Mammalia > Eulipotyphla > Soricidae > Crocidura > Crocidura indochinensis. Next base: position 6,562 of record PVKC010033286.1, read on the forward strand.
TCCAATTAGGACCAGGGGGAATAGCTCCGGTTGTAAAGATCTGCAGGAAGCCACAGTAAAGAGGTACAAGAATGGGTTCAGGAAATCCAGTGCTCAAGCAAGAAATTTAAACCACCCAAGCTTTCTGCTCCTTAGATGGAGCTCAACTCAGTGGAAGAAGACTGAAGAATGAGGCCCCACCTTTCTCAGACCCTTGCTTTTATTGACAAGAGTTAGGTTCCACCCTCGGGAGGAAGAAGAATACCAAGTTAGGAATAATCCAATATACTATCACCAGATCACATTCTAAGGTGGAGTATAATTATTGATTAGAATAGGTTCAGTAACCCTACACCTCCCCATATTTGACTTATAGAAAAATAAAATAATTCATATCCCTTAATTCTAAGATTATGGCATATGCTTCTAAAGATAAAGGTTGGCAATATTTTGCATAGGCGCAGCAAAAGTTTGCAAAAACTTAATAAAAATAAACTTTTTAGCCTAAAAACAGGGTATCTACCCACGAAGCATCCTGCATTAGTGCTTTCTGCAGGCTCCAGGCACAGTAATTTGTCTAACCCTATAGTCTTTCTTCAAGGTCCTTGGAAAATTTCTCTTCAAACACAGTTTGAGCCGTAAGATGACCTTGAACCTCTTATCTCTGTAGGAATATCCTGTTAGGAGGGGGTCTGTCCTAACCCTCTTCAGTGATGGGATAGACTCCGATATCCAGAACTTTTATAGGTATAGAGAGGAAAGACTAGACTGTGACTAGTTGGTGCCAATTCAACTTGTACTAATAGATGGTCAATTCCTAGAGTAGGTGCAGAGAACCATACCTGTTCCCAAAGTTTGGGGGCAAATGACTGATGTCCAAGTCAAGTCACCAAGGTAAATGTTCAGAGTGGAATGCCCCCTGTAGTAGAAATTATTGAGTCTTCATCCCTAATGGATAATAACTCCAATATTTTCCAATTTTAATGCACCTATGCAAAAGAAACAGTGCCATAGGAAACAATGTTGCCTATGGGGAAGATAATAAACTAACTGATCCTTTTTTTTTTTTTTTTTGGTTTTTGGGCCACACCCGGTGATGCTCAGGGGTTACTCCTGGCTATGTGCTCAGAAGTCACTCCTGGCTTGGGGGACCATATGGGGAACCGGGGGATCGAACCGTGGTCTGTCCTAGGCTAGCGCAGGAAAAACTGGCACCTTACCTCCAGTGCCACCGCCCGGCCCCAAACTAACTGATCCTATCTGGTTCTATCAAAAGCACAAAAAGACTTCATGGATACTATCTCTACTCTTTTCTAATAATTTCTACTAGCATATCAAAATAAAAAGGGAAAGCATAATATACCATAGAGCATATACATGTTAAAGAGAAACACTTAACAAGTATACAAAGAGGTCATACATATCCCTCTAAGTCTTTTGGGATAATCTGATGAGAGTAGATAAATTCTGGATTCCAAATGCAGTCCTCAATGCAGTCTTGTGGAGTCTGGAAAAATGGCTCACAGCATCACAGATCAGGAAATATCCTATACTGAAGATCTCTCAATAGCTGAAACCAGTTGTAAGCAATAGTCTATGGTGAACTGAAGTAGTAGAAATTGAGAACACATCAGCAACAGCAGTGTGTCCTCCTTATTTGAGGATGATTTACAATTCAAGAACTCAAGTAACTTGGATAGCAACAGCAGCCAGAATGATTACAGAGAGCAGGAGACCTTCATGTAGAATGAACCACGAAGAGAATCATGCTTGGTTGATAGGTGTTCTGTTTCTCTAACGCTTTAAGAGTGAGAGGAGGGCAGTTTTTCTTGAGGATGGATAAGAAAAACAGGATATCTCCAGAGTGAATAAAGCCCTGTCACCTGTGAGACTACCTGGTATTTCCTGAACCTCACACTTTGCTCCCAGTCTGTTTCTTAGGGAAGCAGATAAATAGCTCTTTTGGTACCAATTAAATCATGGTCAAGTCATTGTAAACCTAAGAAACTGAGACATTACCATTTTCAGCTTTCCTAGTTCTGAATTTGACAATCAATATTTTCTTAGCAGACAAGGAGCTTATTGGTGGGTAACAAGGTAGAGGCTCATGTAAAGAGAAACTCTAAGGAAGTCCTTCCCTGCAGCAGTTGAGAAGGAGTGGAGTCTTGACTCTGTCTTGCTCTGGTTTCCTTTGGGACAGGGGCAGGCAGAGCAATGAAGAAGTAACTGTTGGAAATAATGATGGTGCCCACTCATTAGAAAAGCAGCTAGAAAGAAGCTAGAAAAGCAGCTACCTGAGAAAGAGGAGGTACTAATTGTTGCTGTCCCCATACCCAGCAGAACAAAATTCAAATAGCTCAGAGGAGACTAAGGGAGATTCTGAGAGAGACATCTCTAAAGCTGCCTGGCTACCTTCAAAGGAGGCAAGCCCCAGATCACTCAGCTGCCTCAAGGAAAGGAAGAGAGAAGGGCCTGGGAGATGAGGGGACCATCAAGCATGGCAAGGGCAGAACCAATGCTGACTTGCTGGGTCACATCAGAGGGAGGCAGCACCAAGTACATCTGTAGGCTAGGACTATCAGGTGCAGTTTCCAGAATAACTTTCTTTTTTTTTTCTTTTTTCTTTTATTTTTTAGTTTTTGGGCCACACCCAGTGACGCTCAGGGGTTACTCCTGGCTATGTGCTCAGAAGTCGCTCCTGGCAGGCACGGGGGACCATATGGGAACCGGGGGATTGAACCGTGGTCCATCCTAGGCAAGGCAGCAGGCACCTTACCTCCTGCGCCACCTCCCGGCTCCCCCAGAATAACTTTCTAATAGGCACTTTTTGACCATTTTCTAATAGGTTTACAAAAAAAGGTAGCAACATTAACACTTTCTTTTTCCTGCCACTTATCACTATCCAGAAGGTCCTCAGGTCTGGATTCTGTCCTTAAGGATTTCAGCATGTGATGCTGGTCTGCGTTTACAAGTGTATTTATTGAGAATGATTCTGGAGGTGGCATTCCCATCTGTAGAAAAAAAGGGAAATGTCTGAGAACTTCTAGAGTCCTCATTCACTACCCAATGAGAGGGAGGGGAGCATCCTCTCTTCTGTACTTGGTCTGAGTTTTGTAGCATGGGTTTCAATGGCATGCCAAATTTAGGTGCCCCTTATCAATAAGACCTGTCTACCCAATAGAGCTCAGTTTCATATCAAAGCCAAACTGGTGCTAGGAAACTTAGCAACAAAAATGTCTCCAGCATAAAAAAGGACTACAGCACTTAATCACTGGGGTTGAACCCTGTCCAGCAGTCTGAAATGACCTGTGAAATGACCTGTTCTGAATGGGCAAAGTAGCTCTAGGGGCTGAAGAAATCAGCTCTAGTACCAAGCTAATTTAAGCAAGCTCTACCCCAAAGTTATATAAACTGTGTTACATAGATTGAGGAACTACTACCTAATGCTCTGAATAAAAAAAAAATCTATGAATTGTCACAGAGAGATTCTGAACAAGGTTGACCAGGATGAGAATGAGAAGAGGGCTGTATCATTAACTCACTAGTCCCAGCAGCTCATATATATAACCCATGACTGGACTGATCCTGCAGCCTCTACTGCCCTTTTGCTACACTACCTGGGGCACAAGAAACTACAGACAGGCCACACCGACACAAAGTCCAAGAGCACTAGTCTCTGGGCTACCTCCCAGGAAATCAAAAGCCTTCCCAAGGTCAGTCTTAAGGATAGTTAACAGGAATCTGCAGAGAGAAGAGTTAAATAGTGTATCTGTGGATGATTGGAAGGTAGAGACAATGAGAAAGGGCATTTCAGGGCACATCCTAGAGGACTGGATTCAAGTATCTAATACAGAGTGAGGCCCTTTACAGGTGATGTAAACTGTGGTTAGGACTCATTCTCTTCTCAGGACACTGAGACAGAGGAAGGGCACAGGCAGGCCTTTCAGATTGCTGATAAAGAACCCAACTTCCTTAAATATTTCACTCTCTAAGGGAAAGTGGGAATCACAGAGAAGGAAAGTCAAATAGATTTTTAATCTACCATATAAATGGTCAATTGGTGCTGGTTACCTTCTATCTGGTGAGTGACTGCCCATGTATTCCAGTGGGGTTATGGGACTGACTAGATACCTAAAGGCAAAGAAACAGATAACAAGGATATTGAGTCAAGGCAACAGTTGGAAGTGAAGGTGTGTAGGTGATCCTAAAAGAGGCCCCTAGAAGGGCTCCATGCAGGAGCAGTGATGGTGGGTCTCTGTATTGCGCAGTGATTTTCAGATTCTTCAATATTTTTGAAAATGAAAATATTGAGTAATAAATATGCTCAGAAAGAGAAGTAGAAAAGACTTAGAAGATAAAAAAAGTTTATTGGAAAACAGAGGAGAGAGCAAAGGAACTCTCTATGTGGAGAAAACTTAGCATAGGACTAAGTTAAATATGACTTTTTGGGGAACTTAATTGGAAATTGAGCCTTTGTGCAGGTTTTAAAAGGTTCTGCATTACAAATAAAAAACAAAAATGTAGAATTAATCTGGTGTTAAATCCTTGAATTCTGTGTCATCTAAGCAATACATAATATTCATTCAAGCTTACATGAATTAATAGAGAAAACCAACTATTGCATAAACACATCAGAATATTATTATTCAATAATGCTTTTGCTTTTGCCCAATAATTAGTTTTCAAGATTAGACGCATGGTTATTTTGCTTTTACCACCCATGTACAACTGAAAATATCAAGAACTCTTCAGGAAAAAATCTAGCAGAGTAATGTTTTTGAATGAAAGTTTCAATCGTATTTATTTTAATTTAGAAATATATTTTTGATTTATATTTTATATATTTGAGAAACAAGATAAGCAGTTAAATATTTTTAAAACATAACAATTACTTTAAAATAAAATTATATAAGTAAAATACAATGGAAACATTTCATAAAAATAAAAAAGTACAACTTAATATATGCAATTATCCAAGAATAGGTCCATATACTTTGCTTAGTGTATGGAATTTAATTAGGGTTATTGAACTTAACTGAAGCTAAGTAATATAAAAAAAGGGTTCTTGTTTAAAAAATATTCAGTGTCAACCAACTTAATTCTAACATGGTAGAAAAACTGAATCTTATTTCCATGGCTATCATAGTGTGTATATATATATATATAATATATATATATATATATATCATTGCTAACCCAGCTATGTTTGACTGACTACAGTGGGAACATTGGTTAACTGTCACTTTTCTATGGCCAGTTGATTGAAAGGACATGGGTTTGGTAAGTTCACAAGGCTTGTTGGTTGTGGCAGTTCATGTTTGAATCTGTAACCTCTAGACAATCTATAGATTGCAAAGAACTATCACTATTATGAGAAGATTTAAGTTCTGTGCCATGCACACGAGGTGGATAAAACAAGATTAATTTTACAAATGTTATTGAAATGTAAATGACTACATATCCTCCATTGGGTCTGAACATTCACAAACTCCTGTTCAGGCAGCAGGAATGCCCAGAGCATTTGAAAAGCAAACTCTCAACTCTAAAGACAAAAGCAAAAATGCAAATAGTTTTATCCTACTTGCAGATGTGCTTTGCACAGGTGCTGTCAAATTATTATTCACAGAACTCACATTGAAAGATTCTGTTTAAATAAGCTGTCAGTGTCCTCACTCTTCTTCTTCTTCTTCTTCTTTTTTTTCTTTTTTTTTCTTTTTTTTTTTTGCCAAGGAGCAACTGTATTCTTGAAACAGCTGTTATTTAAGGATATATCCATTTCCCACCTCCACTTTCACATACTTATTCCCTAAAATTGACTCCAAACAGCTGCCAGAAAACATACCCAGAGAAAGTATATTCTGTGCCAACCCAGCTGTCCTAAGAAGCAAGCAATGTCTTAGCTCCTGCAGTTTTGCATGCTCTACCATAAATAGCTTGCTGTCAGTGCCAATATACTTTTTTCTTTCACTTTACAAGATTGGTGAGGCCATCTTTGTCAAAATTATTTCACCATCTAGCAGTTTCACAGACAACCAAATATACATCAAGATTTAGCTTAGCTTTGTGCTGAAAGATAATAATTATTTATTTTTCTACAAAACCAAAGAGGGGTTAAAATGGAGAGCAGAGGGCATGGAATATGGTACAGTTATTGGATGATTAAAACAAATTAAGTTCTGGACCAGAGCGGTGGCACAAGGGATAAGGTGTTTGCCTTGCCCATGCTAGCCTAGGACGAACCGTGGTTCAATCACCCAGCGTCCCATATGATCCCCCAAGCCAGGAACGATTTCTGAGCACATAGCAAGGAGTCTTTGAGCATCACTGGGTGTGGTCCAAAAACCAAACCAAACCAAAACAAACCAAAACAAAACAAAACCAAAAAAAAAAAAACAAAAACAAAAGTTAAGTCAAAATTCTGAATTTGCCCAGTCATCTACTCTTTGATACTTTGGGTTGTTTCCAGATTTTGGCTATTGTGAGTAGAGTTGCAATAAACATAGAACTGCAAATGTCTTTTCCAGTTGAGTTTTTGAGTCCTTTGTGGGTAGATGCCAAAAAGTGGTATATATAACCAATGGAATATTTATTGAATTTAAGAAAGCATCGAGGGAAGAGCACTGCCCCTTGGGAGGGAGAGCACTGCCCCATTAACAAAGGGACTCTAGGGCTATGAGGTTCTGAGAAGAGCCCACACACTGGCCACTGTGACACTGTGAGAGATATCACAGCAACAAAGGGATTGGGCCCAACACAGATTAAAGGGGAACTAAGGCACCTGTTGTGAGCTGCACCCAAGAAAGAGGACCCAACAATAAAAGGAACTGTGGCCTAGCCAATCACACAGGTTAAAGATCCCTCTTAGGAACATGGCCTCCCAAGCAGGCTAAAGTGAACATAACAACAAAATAATCCTGGGGCCGGGCGGTGGCGCTGAAGGTAAGGTGCCTGCCTTACCGCGCTAGCCTTGGACGGACCGCGGTTCGATCCCCCGTGCCCCATATGGTCCCCCAGGCCAGGGGCGACTTCTGAGCGCATAGCCAGGAGTAACCCCTGAGCGTCACTGGGTGTGGCCCAAAAACCAAAAAAAAAAAAAAAATCCATGTAAACTATGGAACTTTCCAGGCAGTAGTGGAAGACTGACAGTGACATAAGAAAAAAAGCACCTTGAGGCTACAAAAGGAACCATGACAAAGCAGTAGAAAAACCTGCTATATTTGGTGTGTAAAGACTGCAATTCTGCAGATCCAATTAAAACTAATCCCCAATATAAACTCTCTGAAATGGAGGTCAGAGTGGAAATTCTTAAAATGTTCAACAAGCTGAAAGAAACAATGGAGTAGACTGCAAACCAAATACAGGAAGGCATGAGAATAGAAATGAGAAAAATACGAACAGAAGTGTCCAAGCTGGAAAACTTGGAAGGTGAAATAAAAAATTCATTGTATAGGGGCCGGGA
>PVKC010033288.1:0-14018 GCA_004027635.1 Crocidura indochinensis
ACACACACACACACACACACACACACACACACACACACACACACACACACACACACACACACACACACACACACACATAAAATTCTAGGTATTTGCAACCAAGATTTAAAATGAATCTGTTAATATCCAATTCGCTGTACAAAATACATTTTTTCTGGCAGACCTTGGGGGAGTGTGTAGTATTGAAATATCTCATGTATAGAAGCCTACTATTAACATTTTGCAAATAATGATGTTAAAAATAAGAAAAAAATGATTTTATGCACAATATTTTCATCTTTTCTACTACTCTCTACCCTCTCATATAGACAGAAATAAACAATACTTTAGTTTTGAAGTGAAATGAAGCATTAACCATTATTTCTTTGTTTTCCTTTGACTTTGTGTGTTTTGTCTGTAACTTGTGGTACTCAGAGTATTATGCCCAGTGGTACTGGGATGCAGAGTTGATCTGACAATACACGGTGGTATCTGATAATACAACTGTGGTACTATTGCAGCATGGCTCCTGCTTTTTAAACATTACCTTGCCTTATATTTTTTGTTGTTGCTGTTTTTTTCTAAAAAAGCAGAAGCAATTAAATAATTTGGGTTCTACCACATTACTCAGCATGATCCTCTGTATCAAATATACACATTTGCTTAACAGAAAATCTAGGAGCTATTTTATATTCTTATGTAATAAGCACACTCCATCTCTGGTAGGTGTTTCCCCACCCTCAAGTTCTGAATTCTCAATAAGGGGCAGAACTGTACTTAGCAGCCTTAAATTCCCTGCTGATCTTTACCATATGGCACATTTTCTTGGAGCTTGTGACACAGATTATTTGAATGTCAGAGCAGGAAAATGTCTTGCTAGAGATACACTTTAGATGTCAATCACCATTAAAATAAAAATCTCGAGTGATTTCAGTCAGTTTCCACAAACATAAAAAATCCTGCCAATCACTGTTGGTTTATTCTCTTAATATGAATACAGCAATGAGAACTCTGTTCATGTGTATGAGGTTTACTATCAAACACTCATCTGTGTGACCTTTAACTGTGGACTTAGTCATTTAAAGAGCCTTATTAAATTCCTGTATTAAAAGGCTCCATAGGAGTTCATACTTAATTTTCCAATATCATAACCATTATAAAGCAGTAGGTGAAACATGGTACAAATCTAAAAATTCATAGTGCTGTTCTAATTCTACCAATTTCTTACTGCAAACCTAGAAAATAAATAATTTCTATCTCTACTATCATAATTAAAGATATATTCCCTCCCCAAATGTAGCTACACTCTTCTTTTTTCTTTTTTACTGAGAATTTATGTGCAAGACACTCTACTCAGTGATATAAAAACTACCACTCAATATAAATCATGCTGGGTCTTTGGCCTCCAGGGAATGTAATAGTGTTGAGGATGTAAGTTGTGTAGGGAAGATAACTATAATAAAATCTGCAAGTGATAGTTTTGGCAGTTTGAAATGAGAGCATTGCTGTTTTGGCTCAAACATTCTTATTATACAGTATTTATTAAATGTAAAATTATCAATGACCCATCTATATCAATTATTGCACTTTCAAGGGGGAAAATAAATGGATTTTAAAAACATGTATATAATGATCAAATAAAGAATTTTGGTAACAATGTGAGTGCATTATTTATTTGTATTATGAGGATATAAATTCATGCCTTTAGTTCTATTTTTTCTTTACTTAAACACAATACTTACAAATATGTTCATAATTGGGTTTCAGTCATAAAATGCACACCCATCATCACCAGTGCAACTCTCCTGCCAGCATTGCTCCCCCCATTTCCTACCTCACCTCACCCTCTGCCTGTCTTTAAGACAGAATTGCATTTCTCTTTCATTGTCATAGTTGCTGTTAGTGAAATTCTTCCTCTAACTTCACTTAACACTCTTTCTGATAAGATTGTTATCATAGGCTGGTCCTTCCTTATCTTTCTTGTCTCTGGGTGTTATTATTATACTGTCTTTTATTTTTCTTAAATCCCAAATAAAATGAGAATATTCTATGCTTATATCTCTCCCTCTGACTTATTTCATGTAATAGTTTCCAAATATGTCCCTGTATAAACAAATTTTGTGACTTCATTTTTTCTAACAACCTCATAGCATTCCATTGTACAGTGTACCATCGTTTCTTTAGCCACTCATCTGTTGTTGGGCATCTTGGTTGTTTCCAGATTATGGCTATTGTAAATAGTGCTGCTATGAACATAGGAATGCAGAGAGCATTATTGTATTGTGTTTTTGTGGTCCTAGAGTATTCCCTAGGGTGGTATTGCTGGATTATATGGGAACTCAATGTCCAGTTTTTTGAGGAATATTCATATTGTTTTCCAAAAATTCATGCCTTTAGTTCTTATAAAGCATCAAAAACAATAATAATCATTTTATTATAAAAATTATTAAATAGAAAAATAAACCATACAAATGGTATAAATTACAATCACATTTGAATAAAGTTACATCACTGTATTAACAAAGGTGGAATGGATAATTGCATTAATAGAATTAAGGACACAAATTCTTATGCAAAAGTAAATCATATTTTTATACTATAAGCATACCAAAATAATTTTATAAAATTAATTTGAACCTGGGTCAGCTCCAGTAAATGAGAATGAATTTTTTTTTATTTGGGAGGCCCTGGTTCAATCCGAGCATCAAGAAGTTCCTAAAGTATCACTAGGACTTATTCCCAAGCACAGAATAGAGAGTAGCCCTCAAAGAGCGATAGATGTGATGCCAGATCACTCTCACAGTCTAAGTTGAAACAATAACTGATATCTGTTTTTTAAAAAGTGATTTTATTTGATTCAATAACTGCCATAGCCCCGTGCGTACAGTCATGATGGCTGAATACCAGCAAGACTGCTGTGGTGGAGGCCAAGCCTCACCCCTGAAAAAGGGGGTGCGGTCCTGGCAGACACTCTTGAGGAAAGGCCAGTTGTGCCCTAGGTTAGCACTTGACAGGATAGCAACTAAGAACTTATTAAAAATTAATGTATGACGAGAATTAACAATGCCAAGTACATTAAAAACTGTGTTTTGTTGCTTTTATTTGGTGTCCACAGCCTCTGGTGCTCAGTGCTTACTCCTGACTTTGTGTTTAAGAGTCCATTCTGTTGGTATTGGGGGGACTACATATGGTTTCAGTGACTACTTTACTCACTGTACTTTTTCTCCTGGCTCTTATTGCTAGTTCCATTCAGTAGTGCTTATGGCCATCAAGGCAGCTCTGCAACTCCTACCTTTGCTTGGTGAGGTTGGGGAATAGTTCTGGGAATCAAATCCATTTATTTATTTTTATTTTTTCTTTATTTAAACATCTTGATTACATATAAGATTGTGATTAGGTTTCGGTCATGTAATGAACACCCCTTCACCAGTGCAACATTCCCACCACCAATGTCCCAAAACTCCCTCCATCCCACTCCACACCCACCTGTATTCCAGACAGGCTTTCCAGTTCCCTCATTTATTCACAAGATTATGGTAGTTCTCTGTGCAGTTTTGTCTATAACTGCACTCACCACTCTTTGTGATGAGCTTCATGAAGTGAGCTGGAAGTTCCAGCCCTCCTCTCATTGTCTCTGAGGATTATTGCAAAAATGACTTTTATTTTTCTTAAAACCCATAGATAAGTGAGACTATTCTCTCTCTCTCTCTCTCTCTCTCTCTCTCTCTCTCTCTCTCTCTCTGTCTTATTTCACTCAGCATGGTAGATTCCATGTACATCCATGTATAGGAAAATTTCATGACTTCATCTCCCCTGAAGGCTGCATAATATTCCATTGTGTATATGTACCACAGTTTCTTTAGCCATTTGTATGTTTTCAGAGCCTGGCTATTGTGAATAGTGCTGCAATAAATATAGGTGTGAGGAAGGGGTTTTTGTATTGTATTCTTGTGTTCTTAGGGTATTTATATATCCCTAGCAGTGGAATATCTGGGTCGAATGGGAGCTCAATTTCCAGATTTTGGAGGAATCTCCATATCACTTTCCATAGAGGTTGGACTAGACAGCATTCCCACCAGCAGTGGATAAGAGTTTCTTTCTCTCCACATCCCCGCCAGCACTGATTGTTCTCATTCTTTGTGATGTGCGCCAATCTCTGTGGTGTGAGATGTTATCTCATCATTATTTTGATTTTATTCTCCTGATGATTAGTGATGAGGAGCATTTTTTTCATTTTTGGCTATGTGTATTTCTTTTTTATCAAAGTGTCTGTCTATTTCTTCTCCCCATATTTTGATGGGATTAGATGTTTTTTTCTTGTAAAGTTCTGTCAGTGCCCTGTATATTTTGGATAATAGCCCTTATTTGAGGGTATTGGGTCAACAGTTTCTCCTCACGGTGCGTGGCTCTCGAATTCTGGGCACTATTTCTTTTGAGGTACAGAAGCTTCTCAGCTTCATGTATTCCCATCTGTTTATCTTTGCTTCCACTTGTTTGGAAAGTGCAGTTTCCTACCAGAAGATGCCTTTAGTCTCAATGTCATGGAGTGTTTTACCTACGCATTTTCCTATATACCTTATGGTATCAGGTCTGATATCAAGGTCTTTAATCCATTTAGATTTTACCTTCATACATGATGTTAACTGGGGGTCTATGTTCACTTTTTTTGCAAGTGGCTATCCAGTTCTGCCAGCACTATTTGTTGAAGAGGTTTTCCCTGCTCTACTTAGGATTTCTTGCTCTCTTTTGTCAAAAATTAGGTGCTTGTATGTCTGGGGACAAAGTCTGGGAACTCAAGTCTATTCCACTGATCTGAGGGTCTGTCTTTATTCCAATACCATGCTGTTTTGGTAACTATTGCTTTGTACTACAGTTTAAAGTTGGGGAAAGTAATGCCTCCCATTTTTCTTTTCCCTAGGAAAAGCTATTCGAGGGTGTTTATTGTTTCAGATGAACTTCATAAGTGTTTGATCCATTTCTTTGAAGAATGTTATGGGTATTTTTATGGGGATCGCATTAAATCTGTATAATGCTTTGGGGAGTATTGCAATTGTAATGATGTTAATACTGCCAATCCATGAGCAGGGTATGTGTTTCCATTTCTGTGTGACCTCTCTTATTTCTTGGAGCAGGGCATTATAGTTTTCTTTGTATAGGTCCTTCACATCTTTGGTCAAGTTGACTCCAAGATATTTGAGTTTGTGTGGCACTAATGTGAATGGGATTGCCTTCTTGACGTCCATCTCTTCCCTATCATTATTGGTGTATAAAAAGGCCATTGATTTCTGTGTGTTAATTTTGTAGCCTGCCACCTTGCTATGTGAGTCTATTGTTTCTAGATGCTTTTTTGTAGAGTCTTTAGTGTTTTCTAAGTAGAGTATCATGCCGTTTGCAGAAAATGAGAGCTTGACGTCTTCCTTTCATATCTGGATTCTCTTGATATCTTTTTCTTGTCCAATCGCTATAGCAAGCACTCCAGTACTATGTTGAAGAGGAGTGGTGAGAGAGGACAGCCATGTCTTGTACCAGAATTTAGAGGGAAACACTTTATTTTTTCTCCATTGAGGATAATATTTGCCATTGGCTTTTGGTAGATGGCTTCAACTAGACTGAGAAAGGTTCCTTCCATTCCCATCTTGCTGAGAGTTTTGATCAAGAATGGGTGTTGGACATTATCAAATGCTTTCTCTGCATCTATTGATATGATAATGTGATTTTTATTTTTCTTCTTGTTGATGTGTGTATGATGTTGATAGATTTACAGATGTTAATCCACCCTTGCATTCCTGGGATGAAACCTACTTGGTCGTAGTGTATGATCTTCTTGATGATGCATTGGATCCTATTTGCCAGGATTTTGTTGAAGAACTTTGCATCAGCATCCATCAGGAATATTGGTCTGTAATTTTCTTTTTTGGCAGCATCTCTTTCTGGTTTTTGTATGAAGGTGATATTGGCTTCATAAAAGCTGTTTGGGAGTGTTCCCGTTTTTCAATTTTATGGAAGAGCCTGGCTAGGATTGGTAGTAGCTCCTCTTGAAAGATTTGAAAAAATTCATTAGGAAATCCATCTGGGCCTGGGCTTTTCTTTTTTGGGCAGATTTTTGATTACAGTTTCAATTTTCTCAGTAGTGATGGGGGTGTTTAAATATGCTACATCCTCCTTACTTATATGTGGAAGGTTATAAGTGTCCAATAATTTTTCCCTTTCTTCTAGGTTCTCATGTTTAGTAGCATAAAGTTTCTCAGAGTAGTCTCTGATTACCCTTTGGATCTCTGCAATATCTGTTGTGATCTCCCCCTTTGCATTTGTAATATGGGTTGTCAGAGTTCTCTCTTTTTCTTTGTGAGTTTTGCCAATGCCTATCAATCTTGTTTATTTTTTCAAAGAACCAGCTTCTGCTTTCGTTGATCTTTCAAATTGATTTTTGGTTTTCTACTTCATTGAGTTCTGCTTTCAGCTTTGTTATTTCCTTCTATCTTCTATTTTTGGTTCCTTTTGTTGGTCATTTTCTAATATTTTGAGCTGTGTCATTAAGTTATTCAGGTATGTCCCTTCTTCATTCCTGATGTGTGCTTGTAGAGCTATAAGTTTTCTTATTTGGACTGCTTTTGCTGTGTCCCATAAATTCTGGCAGTTTGTGTCTTCATTATCATTTGTTTCCAGGGAAGTTTTGATTTCCTTTTTGATTTCATCTTGGACCCACTGGTTGTTCAGTGGCAGGATGTTTAATTTCCAATTGATAAAGTCTTTCTTCTGTGTGGCTTTGTAGTTCACATCTAATTTCAGAGCCTTGTGGTCAGCAAAGGTAGCCTGCAAGATTTCTATCCTCTTGATTTTATGGAGGTATGTTCTATGTGTCAGCATGTAGTCTATCCTGGAGAATGACTCATGTACATTGGAGAAGAATGTGTATCCAGGTTTTTTGGTATGAAGTGTCCTATATATATTTACTAGTCCTCTTTCTTCCATTACTCTTTTTAGGGTTAATATGTTTTTGTTGGGTTTCTGTCTGGCTGACCTACGAAGTGTTCATAGGGCCATGTTGAGGTCTCCCACAATTATTGTGTTATTATTGATTTCTTCTTTCAGATTTGTCAGTAATTGTGTTAGATAATTTGCTGGTCTCTCATTGGGTGCATCTATGTTTAATAGCATGATTTCTTCCTGTTGCACATGTCCCTTTGATTAGTATATAGTGTCCATCTTTGCCCCTCACCACTTTTCTCAGTATAAAGCTGGTGTCATCAGATATTAATATGGCTGCCCCAGCTTTTTTGAGGGTGTTGTTTGCTTGGATAATTTTCCTCCAGCCTTTGATTTTGAGTCTATGTTTGTTCTGACTATTCAGATATGTTTCCTGTAGGCAGCAGAAAGTTGGATTAATCTTTTTTGACCCATTTTGCCACCCGGTGTCTTTTAATTGGTGAATTCAGCCCATTGACATTGAGGGAGATGATTGTCATAGTATTTAATGTCATCTTTGTAGATAAGTTTGCTGTGTTGGTCTCTCTTGTCTTAGTGTAGACCTGTCAGTTTTTCCATTAAGGCCAGTTTGTCATCTGTGAAGTTTCTGAGCTGTTGTTTATACATGAAGGTATGTATTCTTCCTTCAAACTTGAACGTGAGTCAGGCTGGGTGCAGTATTCTCGGTGAGGCATTCATATCATTCAGTCATGTCACAATATCCCACCACTGTCTTCTGGCCTTTAGAGTTTCTTGTGACATATCTGTGGTAAGTCTTAGGGATGCTCCTTTGAATGTAATTTCTTTCTTTCTTTCTTTTTTTTTTTGATATTGTTGCTTTCAGCATTCTATCTCTATCTTTGGGATTTGTCATTTAATGAGGATGTGACGTGGGGTGTTTTTCTTTGGGTCTCTTTTAGCTGGTACTCTTCGGGCATGCAGGATTTGATTGCATGTAGTCTTTAACTCTGGGAGTATCACTTCGATGATGTCTTTAACAGTTGATTCTTCCTGGAGATTTCCTACTCTGGGACTCCAATGATTCTTATGTTGTTTCTGCTGAGTTTATCAAAGACTTCTATTTTCATCTGTTCACATTCCTTGAGCACTTTTTTCATTGCCTGATCATTTTTCTTAAGGTTCTTTTCCAATTTCTTCTGTTGTGTTGAGTTTTTTGCATTACATCTTCCAGTTCTCCTGAGCTGCTGTTACCCTGCTGGCAAGGCCATTCATTGAGGTTTTCAGTTGAGTTATCATGTTTTCAGATCTGTTATTTCAGCTTGAAGTTTTCTGATTTCTGTCTTTGTGTTCTGTTCAGATTGATTTATGCTTTCTTTGAGTTCTTCAAACATCTTCCATATTGCTATTTTAAGTTCCTTATCTGAGATGTTAATCAGGTTTTTGGAATTTATTAGGTCATCGGAGTCTTTGTCTTCATTTTCTGTGCATGGTTTTGCCTGTGAGGTTTCACCAGTGTCACACTTGTAGTGTGGTTTTTCCTGCGTGTTGTGGTGGGGTTCATTGGTTAGAAAGAGTGTGCGGCCGTGAAGCATAGTGAAGCAGCCATGCTCTTCTGTTGCCTCTAGTTGATAGCTTTTTTGGGGTGCGCTCCCTAGGCCTCTGAAGAGACCTTTAGAGATTCAGAAACATAGGCAGACAAGCACAGGCAGAAGTTTCCCTTGAAGTCCTCAGAGTGAACAAAGGCACAGCAGGGTGCAGCCTCCGCAGGTCAGAGAGCTTAGTTTATTGGACAGCGATCCCACGCCAGAATTTACTTACTGGGCAGTGTCAAAATGCAGTTTTTTGGGGGTGCGCTCCCTAGGCCTATGAGGAGACCTTCAGGGATTCAGAAACACAGGCAGACAGTACATCCATTTATTTTAACATAAAATATTCACTCAGACTGTCGAAATATCTCTGTCCTTGTTTTTTGTTTTATATATTTTGTCTTCTATTTTTTATTTTTTATTAGAAAATATCAAGTAAATAGAGTTGATTTGTGTTTATAAGCTTAAACTATTCTTAGCTGTTTGTAATTGCTACTGATTTTCTAATTGAAACTATCTTCCTAGACAATGTCCATAATCATTGGTTCTCATGACTCTAATGTATCAAAGGCTTTATGGTTTCTTTAAACATTTGTTTCTTGGCTTGTCCAAGGTACTTTGGCACAGTTCAAATGACACAGGTAATGCAATTGCTTGGTAATAGCTCCCCTAAGTTCCATTTTTAATATGACTCATCAGTTTTCCATAAAGTTTTAGACCAGCAAATACAAACTGCAATACAAAAATCCCTCAGAACCTGATAGAACTTCAAAAGGAGGCAGGAAGGAACAATGGAAGAAAGGAAGGGAGGAAGGGAGGAGGAAGGAAATGAAGGAGAGAGGGAGGGAGGAAGAAGAGAGGAAGAGAAAAAGGGAAGGAGGAAAAAGGAAGAAAGGGAAGAAAAAGGGAAGAAGGAAGGAAGAAAGAAGATTGGAGAGAGTACAGAGAAGTCATGTACTGATATCATATATGTCCTCTGAGATGTGCCAGCGATGATTCCTGAATTCAGATCCAGGAGTAATTTCTGAAGAGCACTGAATGTGGCCATCCCCTCCATACTCCTCTCCTCCCAAATAAAGAAAGAAAAATTGAATAAAGGGAGTGGTTTTACTTTGGGACTAAATTGAATCTAATAATGTGTGATTCATAATATGTATTATTTAGGAGAGAACAGTAATGCAGCTACTTAATAGAAAACTGGCCTACCATTTGTCAAGCTTTGGGTTTTATTCCCTTCCATTGCAGATATTAATGAATCAATCTATCTTAATGTGTATCATTTTGAAAGCTATGGTGTTATGAAAGGTTTTTCTTAATTTCTCATTTGTAATAGCATTTGTCTAAAGAACTGATAAAGAATATAGAAACTAGCACCTAAAATGAACCTTTGAGATTAGTGGGAATTACAGATTTTTTATTTTTAATTATGAAAACAAAGATGCAAAGAAAGAGGACAAGGTAAAGTTACAGTGGAATATAAATCTCCCATAAACAGAATTCTCAGAAATCCCCTTGCTGATATCTGAATTTTGAATTTTCAGCCAAAGAACATTAAGAAAAATAAAACAGAACCCATGTACAATTACTTTCTCCCTCAGGTCCCCAGATTGTAATATTTCTTAGCAGCATACAAAGCAATCTAATGCTACAAAACTTATGTAACTCCTTAAACATTGACGGCAAGGTTCTTTTTAACATTTCCATGCACATGCATACTAGTTTAAGTTAACCTCAAAAGTTTAAGTGGGTTGTTTCCTTAAGGATTAGAGTCAAAGGAACACAGTAAAAATGGTGTTAGAGTGGCAATTATTGTTTGTATAGGCCCACCAAAATATGAAGGACATGGAAAGGAAAAGCCTTGGCCTAAATAAAAGGAGACCCTACCCCTGAAGATTCCTGACATAAGACCAACTCTAGGCTCCAAGCAAACCAGTTTGTACAATCCAAATCATTGTCTGTAGTGCCATTACACTTTTATTTTTCACATAGTCTCTGTTGTTGGCATCATGTTTCTGTATTGAAGATCCTGGAATCTGCATATCCTACATTGCAGTTAGGGTGGTTCGGAACATCCTCTCATTTCACCTCACAATTAAAGGGCAATGCAGAGAGCCCTGTCCTGTAAGCGGTCATTGTTGTTGTCAAGTCTTCTTAGTGTTAAGGGAAGTCTCTTTTGAACAGGTTGATGGCAGAGCAGTGGTAGGGTCTTCCCTGGTAGAGGACTGCTTCCATGTGTAATTTGTAATAGCATTTGCCTAACAGAACTGATAAAGAATATAAAAACCTTGGATGTTTTGTAGATAGCTTCCCTGGTTCAGGGGTAAATGGAAGATGCCCATTCTTCTGAGGCCTGTGCCAGGTCATTATATCAATGTTCAGGGTGTAAAAAGTCCCATTGAATCACAAGATTTATGTGTTCCAATCTTTATTAGATAAAAACTTATTTGTATGTATAGTATTTTCCCATTTTAATGTGCGTATGCAAACAAGGAACAATGCCACGTGGCATTATCGGTGCATACAGGGGCAATAAGAACAAGTCCAACAAACCCCATGGCATGGTTCAATCATAAGCACTAATCTGAGGGAATCTTTGACCAAAATTCCTTATTGAACAGCTCACAAAGAGAAGAAAAGATAAAAGTGGGTAGAATCTTTACTGTAAAAGTATACTTAGTAAAAGTAATAGCTGTCAAAGAAAATACACTTAAAATATTCAAAAGACATATGTGTTCATTTTATGTGTTTTGAAATAGTTGGAGGTTGTTAAATTCAACGCACAACTTTGGTTTGTGATTAGAACTGTGCAGTACTGAAGTTTAAAAGACTAAATGTGGGGTACTGATGGTTGAGGGTGAGAGACTTAAGGAGTAATAATGAGCTTTGTAAGGGTGTGTGAAAGGGTAGAATCTGTTGGCACAGGAGGTCAGTATTGGTGCCTAACAAGTTAAGAACTGAGGATAAAGAGGGTTAATTAAGGGGAAGATAACGAATTTGGTTTGGGAGATGAGGGAGTAGAAGGGGCTCTGCTGTGGGGGAGGGGTTATATATCAAAGGGGCAATATATATTTATTATATAGATGAATTGTTTATGGATTAGGCTTGGCAATCAGAGAGGGCCACTGTATAGGAAGTCACATCTACATATACACTGATTTTAAAAACCTATTTGAATGTTATCATTCAAATCTAGGACATTCCATTTTTCCCCCTAGAAACAATCAAGAATTAAGAACATTTTTGGGTGAAGTTAAAAAGAATAAATGTCACGAGGGCACATTTGCACTTGTGCGCTTTTGAAAATGAATAATAGTAAGGAAAGATCCTGAATAGGGTCCAGTATGCATGGGACAGGAATTTGTTTCCCCAACCCTCCCCCTAGGGCCCGATTTACCAGACCTGGCCCTGAAGACCAACCAGTCTGGCGTGGGGGGATCTCAGTCCCTTGGACTAAGTGGTCAGCCCAGGAGGCCTATGGCTAGCTGTCCTGCCCAGAGCCCCCAACATACCAGTATAAGACACCCAGAAGTCCTGGCATGTGGAGTCTTCTGAGTCAGTGGGAATTACAGAAGTAAAAAAATTTTTTTTTAAATGTTCATCTTATGATGAGTATTGTGGTTGCATCAATGTTTCAAATATTTTGAATGATATTGCTTCATGTGAATAATGAACACAGAGATGCAAATATCTTAAAATAATTGTCTGAATATCCTTTGTAAAATGCTGAAGAAAAAACTGTGGACCATATAAAATTAATTTTTTAATTTTTTAATTAAATTAAATTAATTTATTTTAAATAAAGTTTTATTGTGACCAAAGTGCATTACAAATCTTTCAAAGAATTATTTACGCTACATAGTGACAGTGAAATGAGGGGCATTCCCACCACCAGTGTTGTCCTCCCTCCACCCCTCTTCCCAGCATGCATCCCACTTTTCCTTCCTTTACCTCCTGTAATGCTAGTGCCACTGTTACCCCCTTATACAGCATGATGTAGATTGGGTATCTATTCTGTTGTCATTGACTTTGGGATTGGTGTTCAAGTCTGATAATTTTTTATTTTCACTACATGTTCACATGACTGGTCCTGGTATCATTCTTTTCCCCTTCTCAATTCATGAGGCTGAATAATTCAAGTTATATGGTTCTGTTGGAGATAAAAAGGATAAGAAAAAGAGAAGAAAAATTTTGGTAGCAACTACCAAAAAAAAATAAAAAAAGAGAAAAAGAGAAAAAAGTCAACCAATAATAACCACAAGAGTGAAAAGAAAAAAGGTGGAAGAAAACAGAGAAGAAAAATAATATTAAAAACTAACAAATGAAAACAAAACAAGAAAAAGAAGGGGTGCTGGTGTGGCAGGGTTTAGTGTTCCCCCCACTTTTTTTTTGCATAGACACAGTAAGTATTGGGGAAAAAAGGGGATTCAAATGGCCTAAGAGATTCGGGGTTGCTCCATCCTTGATGCATACCATCATGGGATCAACCACTGGCTTTATACATACTCATTACCACATCCCAATTTTGTGGTGCTAGGAAACTTTCCTCTCAGTTGTGGGTGAGAAAATCAAGACACTAGCTAGAGATGGTATTTGCATAGGACAAGGTCTAGGATAGAGTCTTTACGGTTTTAGAGGTCTGTTTCATCATTGTTGTTGTGTTCAGTCTTCTGTAACAAGTGCTCCCTGTTTTTGTTCATCCCTAAGCCGAAGCCTAGGATATTATGGTTCCAAAGGTTTTGCTCAGTCTCTGTTGTCAAAGTTGGGCCTCTGTAATAAGAAATCTTGATTTTTGCAAGAGTCCTAGAGTAGGGTTTTCCTTAATGGTTTCAAGGTAAGTTCTGCCCAGTCACAGTTGTCAAAATCAGTTTTCTGTAGTTAGTGCTCTTATTTTTTCACAGTTCAAAGGATGATACAAGGCTCCCTGGACTGACCACTTAGTACAGGGAACTGAGATCCTGCACACCAGACTGGCTTTCAGGGCCAGGCCTGGTAACTCTTCCAAATAATAGGTTTATACACACACACACACACACACACACACACACATTTCCTTAATTATAAGTGATGTTGAGCTTTTTTTTTATCATGTGTCCATGAGCCATTCACATATATTTTTTAGCACCATCAGTGGTATTCAGGGATCACAGAGTGCCTGTTCTTTGTGCAATTTCCCTGTCTTCCCTCTCCCCGATACTCAAGGTCTTCTGTAGAGTCCTTTCTACTTATGTTTTTTTCTAAAATGTAATTTGTCTAACCTTTTTCATGTGTATGATATGATAGAACATTTTCCAAGTTGCTAAACTGCTTTTTGCTTTTGTGATGGTTTATTTCATTCTGAAAAATCTTTTATATTTGATGTTGCAATATTTAGTTCTTGCTTTTGTTTTCATCCCCATTGAAGTTAAATATCCAAATAGAGCTCAGTGTTAAAATTCTTGAGTATATTGTAAGTTTTCTTTTGTGCATTTTATGATTACAGAACTAATGGTTTCAGCGGGTGTTAGGGTCATACCCAGTGGTGCTCAG
>PVKC010033289.1:0-14011 GCA_004027635.1 Crocidura indochinensis
CTTCTCATCTCTCTCTCTCTCTCTCTCTCTCTCTCTCTCTCTCTCTCTCTGTTTCTGTCTTCTCTCCTTTTCTCTCTCTCAGACTAGCATTCCAGGGAGAGGAAGTGGTCAGTGCAAAGAGTGAAAAAACAACTTCCATGGTGAAGCAGACACATGTGAAAGGAACAGAATAATCAATCTGATAGTAGATCAAGGTCAGGGAAGTGTTTACAGGACCAGATGCCAAAGGATTTCAGAGGTCACAACAAATGAAAATGGAATAAAATGGGGATCCATGGCACATGTTTTGTGCTGATTTGATTTCAAAAGCTCATATTAGCTGCTTTTGTGAAAAAAAATCATAGAGGTTCTAGAAGCAGGGAGGCCAGATCAGTAACGTCAGTGTAATCCAGGCAAGTTATGGTAAAAATCTAATTAGTTGACTGTCACCCTTACTAAATTCCAAGTTCTTATCGAAGAGACACAATTTCTGTAAGGTGTCCCCTTTTAACACTAAAATAAGTGCATGATATAGATATTTTGTGTGAATGGGCAAGAATTTTTTTTTTTAATCAGAGAAAAGTTTCTAACTGCCTTTTCCCAAGATTAGATCATAGCACTATAAAATTAGAGGTTTAGGTGGAACTATTTGCCATTTAGGTTTGTCCTGGAGGGAAAAAAGTTAACAATATGCAAAGACTGTGGGGTGAGGGTTGTGATGGTTATAGCCAAAATAATGCCATCACCATTCACTGAAGACATACTGTATTCTACACTGTGTGCAAAATGCTTTATATAGATTGTAAAAACTGACATAAGTAGAGACATTTTAAAGTGGAATCAGAGCAACCATATATATTAGAGAGATTTTTTTCCTGTGAGCTGCCCATGCTGTCGAAATCCAAAGAGGCCAGAAAGAATAAGATTTTCTTGATGAAAAAATAAAGATGATAAAAGTGGGCTGTAGGAGCCGAAGTGATACTAAAGCTTGTAGGGTGCTTGCCTGGAATGCAACCTATCCAGGTTTGATTCTAGTACTCTAGTGATCTCCTGAGTCCTGCCAGGAATAATCCTTGAATGCAGAACCTGGAGTAAGTTCCTGGCATTGGAATAAATTCTTGGCCATGTGTGTCCACCAAACAAAACAAGAAGTGGCCTTTCACCTACTTTTACATTGTGGCCCCTCTACTTGACCATTTTGCAAGTCAGTCCATTTATAAATATAAACATTTTTGAGTTTGGGCTCTTTGGGGAATACTTTAGGTTTCTGCCTAAATACATGTAGTCCAAGAAGTAATTCTCTGCTATTCTTAAATGAATACACATTGTTTATCTGCTTGTAAAGCCTTGCTGTTGTCTTCTTAATTTCAAAGACCAGAGAAGAAAATTCCTAAGACATAGCAAGAAGAAGAAATGCTCAGGTTTAAATAAGAGATTGCTCTGTTATTTTGCTGTAGAATTTTGAAGCAGAATATAAAATAGGGAATTTATTTCCATGGTAGGTTGAAGTTAGTATCTGGAAGATCTTAGATGCATTAAACATGCAAGGTTTTTGAAGTTTACTTGTTTATTCAGAAGGAGAATCATAGGTTTAAAGTTGAGCTTCGGTAGATTAATAAAACTCTGAGCTGATCTCTTTCTCATTTAGCTAGAGAATAATATTAGAAAAAAGTTGTTTGCTAAGGTCAAAATTGCAGTTTTGACATTGGAAACACTGAACATAAATAAAGAAAATGACATGCCCTAATATTTTTATGAGCCTATACGGTTTACAGTCCTGAGATGTGTTTTACCCCATGATCATCACAGAAATCCTGCTAGGTGGCATTGTTATCACACTTTACAAATTGAGATGATTTATGCAAAAGTGATCAGTATACAATCTGACCAGTAGTGAATACTCAAGAAGTGTTCGCTGAAATGGAAAAATATGGAAACACAGGCTGGGAAAGTCCATAAGCATATTGCCCAAGGTCATATAGCTGAAAATAAATGACAGCCAAATTTTATAGCAAATTTTTCTGAGTATGATCTACTTTACTTTGCTTATACACCAAATTCTTCCCTGTCACTCACCAGAGAGTATCAGAAGTTCTTGGAAAATGATTGGTGAAGAAATACCTATTTGATTTACCTAATTCCAACTTTCACTATGGAAAATGTTAGTAAAAAATTGCATTTATATAAGGGTTTCTCACACACAGATTCATATTATTTATATGTTGCCATTTAAAATTTTTCTTTTCTTTTGGAACACACCTGGAAATACTCAGTGCTTTCTCCAGGCTCTGTGCTCAGTGATCAATTCTAGAAATGCTCAGGGAATCATATATGGTGGTAGGACAGACCACATGTGCTTTAATCACTGTATTTTTCTCTGATTCTAAAAAATTATGTCTAGGGCTGGAGCAATAGCACAGCAGTAAGTCATTTGCCTGGCACTTAGCTGATCATGGATGGACCTGAGTTCAATCCCTGGTATCTCATATGGTCTCCAAACCTATCAGGAGTGATTTCTGAGAGCAGAGCCAGGAGTAACCCTTGAGCACCACTGGGTGTGGTCCCCAAACCATAAATAGATAAATAAATAATGTCTATATAATAATGATGAGTACTGGCTACACTGACCCTCTAATCTGAGGCCAGAGATATAGTGCCTTACGTAAAGTGATTGCCTTGCATGAATCACTATAATTTCAATCCATAGTACCAGAATTGATCTTAAGCAATGCCAGGAGTGATATTTCAGCAAAAAGGTCAGAGTAAGTTTTGACCACTGCTAGGAATGGGGCAAAATTTAAAAATAATAAACTAAGAAATTCTTTGTGTGCATTTACACAATAAAGTAGGAAAATTTAAACATGACATAATAAATTGATATTTATTTTTTTTTATTCATGTAAAGTTTTGGACTCCTATAACCTCCCAAGGTTGAATCAGGATGATTTGGAATACCTGAATAGACCTATCACTATTAAGGAAATTAAAATGGTAATTAATCCCCCCCCCAAAAAAAAAAGCCCAGGCCAAGATGGATTCACCAGTAAATTCTTTCAGACTTTGAAAGAGAACCTACTGCTAATTCTTTTCAAGCTCATTCAGGAAATTGAATAAACAGAAATACTCCCAGTTTCCATGAGACTAACATCATTCTGATACCAAAAGCAGAGAAAGACATCACAAAAAAGAGAGAGAATTTCAGGCCAACATTCTTGATGACTACAGGTAAAGATCCTCAACACATACTAGCAAATAGAATCTAACATCTCATCAAGGAGGTCATATACCATGTATGATTCATTCCAAGTAGAACTCATTCCAGAGATGCAGGGATGGTTTAACATATGCAAATCAACCAACATTATACAACATATCAGGAAAAGAAAAAAATAAAAATTATATATCAAATGATGCAGAGAAGGCATTTGCTAGGTCCTGTTCATAATCAAAACTCTCAACAAGATGAAATTAATGGCACTTTCCTCAATATAGTCACCGTCATTTACCACAAATGCACAACAAACATTTAATACCCAATGGGGAAAATCCAAAAGCCCTTCTCCTAAGATTTGGCACAAGACAAGGTTGCCTACTTTCTTTTTGGTTTTTGGGTCACACCCGGCAGTGCTCAGGGGTTACTCCTGGCTCCAGGCTCAGAAATTGCTCCTGGCAGGCACGGGGGACCATATAGGGCACCGGGATTCGAACCGATGACCTTTTGCATGAAAGGCAAACACCTTACCTCCATGCTATCTCCCAGGCCCCAAGGTTGCCTACTTTCACCACTTCAATTCAACATAGACTGGATATACTTGCCATAGCAATTAGGCATGAAAAAAGTATGTGAAGGGGATCCAGATAGGAAAGAAAGATGTTAAGCTTTTACTGTTTGTGGATGACATGATACTCTACTGAGAAAAATAGAGTTCACAAAAAATCTACTAGAAACAATAGCTCTCTACTGGAAAGTGACAATCTAAAAAATTAACACGTAAAATTGCATGGCTTTCCTATACACATATAATGAAATAGAAGAAAGAAACATTAATTAAAAAATTCATTCACAATTACACTTCTAAAAACCAAGTACCTTGGGATCAACTTAACTAAAAGAGTGAAAAACATATACAAAGAAAACTATAAAATACTACTCAAAATATAAGAGGGGACCCTAATAAATAGAAACACATCTCTGCTCATGGATCTGGAGTATTAACAATATTATAAAGGTGATAATACCCCCAAAATTGTGCAGATTCCTATAATAATAATATTCATGACATTTATCAAATAAATAGATCAGACACTTTAGAAATTCATATGGAACAAGAAATAAATAGCTAAAGCAATTTGTAGGAATAAAGAAGACAAGGAACATCACCTTTCCTAAGTTCAAAGTATACTACAAAGCAGTAGTAATTAAAATGACATGGCATTGGAATAAAGACAGATTCTGAGATCATTATGATATAATATATCTCCTGAGAAATATCACCAGGTATATATGATAAGTGAATTTAACAAGTGGTGTAGCAAAGCCTGGCCAGCTATTTGCAAGAAACTGAACTCAGATTTCTTCCTGACACTATTCACAAAGGTTGAATCAAAATGAATTAAATATCAGATTTGAAACCATAAGGTATATAGGGGAATAC
Source organism: Crocidura indochinensis (assembly GCA_004027635.1). Taxonomy (NCBI): domain Eukaryota; kingdom Metazoa; phylum Chordata; class Mammalia; order Eulipotyphla; family Soricidae; genus Crocidura; species Crocidura indochinensis. The sequence goes on from PVKC010033289.1 coordinate 4,635, forward strand.
ATAGGCAGAACTTTCCATGTCATTGAAGCTAAAGGTATCTTCTATGTGAAACATCACTGACTAAACAAGTAGTAGCAAAGATAAGCAAATGGCATTATATTAAATTAGGAAACTTCTGCACCTCAAAGGAAATGAAAACCAGAATACAAAAACTGCTCACATAATGGGAGAATCTATTCAGGTAATACCCACCTGGTAAGTGGATACTATCTAGATAATCAAGGCACTAGTAGAACTTAACAAGGAAAACATCAAACCCCATCAAAAATGAGAAAAGATGAACAGATGTTTTCTCAAAGAAGAAATATGGATGGACAAAAGGTACAATAAAAATGCTCACATCATTAATCAACAGGGAGATGTAAATCAAAAGTACAATAAGATATCATCTCACACCACAGAGATTGATACATACCAAGAAGAACAAGAACAACCAGTGATAACATGAATGCTGGGACAAAGTGACTCTTATTCATTGCTGATAGAAATGTAAACTGGTTTGGAGTTTTTGGAAAACGATAAGGAACTTTCTCATAAAATTAGAAATTGAAAAATAAAAACAACTAGAAATTGAGGGACCAGAGAGAGAGCACAGTGGTAGGGCGTTTGCCTTGCATGTAGGACAGATAGTGGTTTGAATTCCGACATCCCGTAAGGTTCCCTGTGCCTGCTAGGAGCTATTTCTGAACACAGAGTCAGGAGTAGCCCCTGAGCACTGTCTGGTGTGACCCCCAAACAAACAAACAAACAACAACAACCCCCACCCAGAAATTGAATTCCCATCTGACCTAGGGATACTCCTGGGAACACACTTTAGGACCCAGAAACACACTGTAGTAAAAGCATCTGCATTCCTTTGTTCATTGCAGCTCTATTCATCATTTCCAAACTCTAAAAACAATTCAGAATAAAAGAAAGAGAAAGATGAAAGAAAGAGGGAAGAAAGGTAAGAAGGAAAGAAAAAAGAAAGGGAAGGAAGGAAGAAAAAAGAGAAGAAAGTATGGAAGGAAGGATGAAGGAAAGGAAGAAAGAAAGAAAGAAGAAAGAAAGAAAGAAAGAAAGAAAGAAAGAAAGAAAGAAAGAAAGAAAGAAAGAAAGAAAGAAAGAAAGAAAGAGGGAAGGAAGGTAGGAAGGAAGTTATGAAAGAAGGAAGAAAGAAAAAGAGAAAGATGGGGCCCGGGAGATAGCATGGAGGTAAGGCGTTTACCTTTCATGCAAAAGGTCATAGGTTCGAATCCTGGTGCCCCATATGGTCCCCCGTGCCTGCCAGGAGCAATTTCTGAGCATGGAACCAGGAGTAACCCCTGAGCACTGCCGGGTGTGACCCAAAAACAAAAACAACAAAAAAAAAGAGAAAGAAGAAAAGAAAAAAAGAAAGTATGCAGCTAAATAAAGCAGGTTTTATGCAATTTTATAGTGATGATAAACAATATGATCTATTCAAATAACTCTACAATAATTAATGCTAACAATTATTGCCCTCAAATCACTGAAATGTCAAAATAATATCAGAACATTTAAAGAAGCAAAATAATTGTAGCTGACAGATTCTGAGTATTTAGTTACAAGAACTGTATGTTCTAGGGTATGTTATCTCCAATACACTTAACCCTAAAAGTTAATTGTTTATAAAATTAAAACTTTATATTTTTTGTATTTACTTTACCCCCTTTTGTTTTTGAGTTAAACTACTTGCTTAAGGTTATAACAGTGTTAATAAATGTATGAGCTAGGATTTAAATTCAGTTTGAATCTCTGAGTAAAAACCCTCCACTCTGCTTACTATTTCACATTTCTTGGGAGATTACTATCAAAATCAGTTTAAAGTTGAAAGTATTTAGGCCTCGGGGTGTAGTTTGTTTATCTAGAATCCAAATCAATTCTGTTTTACCAGACATTTTCCTGAAAGTATCATTAATTTAAAAATTAATGTTAGTGTATTTTTTGGTGGGGAGAGGAATATATTCCCTATTTGAAGTTAACAGGGTTTTTAAAAAAGTAGTATCTAGTCAAAAGACTGCTTTTTTAGTTAATAGTTTTCCACTTCTGAAAATATTATAGCCATTTAACTTTTTCTGGAGATGCTAGAGATGTTATTTCTCCTCAGAGAAGGAGAAAGGAAATCGATCACTAAGGACCTGCCTTATTTCTTAGAATCTGCGTTAAAAATCCTATTTCATTCTAATATGCAATATTTCTAAGAACTCATAAGTGGTGAAGATTTGTGACTAGATGATTTGTCATTCTTCAGAGCACAAAAATAGTGAGTTCAACTATCTTGGCAGTTGTATTTAGTTAAGCAATTTTTTGTGTCTTTAATTCTTTGGTGTCAAATGGATCACTGCATGTTTAATGCTTAATTACAGAATCTTCATCATCCGCAAATACTTCTGTGCTTAATATTTATTAAAACCTTTTTTTTTCAGGGAGTAAAACCTCATCTACCATCTAAAATCTAATTTTCATGACATTTTGTAGACAGTAGTCATGAACTAATAATACACGGTGCTATTTAAAATCATTATTCCTTATGATATACTTCGGAATTAATTTTTCCTTTGATTTTTAATACATTTTCTTGTTCTATTCAAAGAACAGTAGGGTGCCCTCCGAGTGGTAATTTTGGCCAGTCATTTTAAATTGTTCTTCAAATTGGTCTAAATAGTATTTCACATATGATTTCTATTGTATTTCCCATGATATCTACAGTGGTTTAAAGAAAGTCTAAGGCATATATAATCATACATTTTGTGGGGATTCAGAGTTTGGAGTCACAGCCAAAATAGCCCAATACTCAGGGCCTACTCCTGATTTTGTTCTCTAGGAGTAACCCTCCTACATAAAGGGGACACATCTGCAGTGCTGGGGAGACTAAGGGGGATGGGTGCATGCAGGACAGATGCCTTACCTCTCTGTACTAGAAAACTTATTGCATTTACTAGTTTTTCAGTGCTGGGGATAAATTTCAGAAACATGTTCTATCACTAAGTCATATTTCTGGCTTAATTATTAAATATAGTTCCTTACTCAAAACAGATAGTAGAACTGGATTAGCTTATGTGAATCAAGACTAAAATTTTATAAAGCAATTTTACTGACTAATAGACTAGCCATTCATTATCAATGAAGCTTAGTAGGTGTTCCAAGGTGTTCCTTAGAACTAGAGCTGTGAGACAAGCAGTAGGGCATCTGCCTTCTCGCTCTAGCCTAAGATGGACCACGGCTCGATCCCCCAGTGTTCCATATGGTTCCCCCAAGCCAGGAGCGATTTCTGAGCACATAGCCAGAAGTAAATCCTGAGTGTCACTGGGTGTGGCCCAAAACCAAATCCAAAACAAACATAAACCAAAGTAAGAATCTTTATTTAGGAACACAAAAAGTGTTTTATTTTAAAACCAAAAGAATAAAACAAAGCATTTCAGTAAAAACAAAAACAAAAACAAAAACATACCTCATATACTCGAGTATAAGCCTAATTTCTCAGCACAAATTTAATGCCAGAAAAAAAAAAAAGAACTCGGCTTATACTTGGGTCATATAGGTTATTTGATCCATGCACCGAATCAAATGCATGCAGTCTCCAGTCGTCTTCTGCCATCTGCTGGAGGGGGCGAGCTTCAGCTCAGTCCACAAGTCCTGGCTGAGCTGAAGAGGTAGGCGACTGAACTGAACTGTATACTACTGAACTATTTAACCCACAATATTTTGCACTTTGTATAAGACCAACAGCACTGATGATGATATCTGCAAACTCAGTGATGATGACTATGTCTATGCTGATACCCTCACATCAGATACAACAGAAGTTCTTTTTGGATATACAGAAGAGGAAAAGGAGGAATCCAATTTTCAGGATTTTAACCTTTGTGATTTAGCTTGTTACCTGTTAAGCTATGGTTTTCTGCACTTTATTTATTGTTTCTAGTTTTTCTTGTCTTTTTTTTGTTTGTTTGTTTCAGGTCACACTCGTTTGATGCTCAGGGGTTACTCCTAGCTAAGCGCTTAGAAATTGCCCCTGGCTTGGGGACCATATGGGATGCCGGGGAATCGAACCGTGGTCCTTTCCTTGGCTAGCGCTTGCAAGGCAGACACCTTACCAATAGCGCCACCTCACTGGCCCCTAGTTTATAGTTTTTCTTTAGCAATAAATATTAAACAAATTTAACTTACTGATTCCTCAGTTACTGTAATTGTTTAGTGTATATATTTTTATTTTTGAAATTTACCAGTGCTGCTATATTTTTCACCTTGGCTTATACTCGAGTCACTAAATTTTCCCAGTTGTTAGGGTAAAATTAGTGTGTTCGGCTTATACTCGGGTTGGCTTATACTTGGGTATATACGATATTTAACATATAAGCATTATTGATATATTCATTTTAATACTAATGTAGTATGTGGTATATATTTTTTGTGGTTGTTGGGTCACACCTGGCAGTGCTCAGGGGTTACTCCTGGCTCCATGCTCAGAAATTGCTCCTGGCAGGGGGACCATATGGGGCACTGCAATTCGAACCGATGACCTTTTGCATGAAAAGCAAACGCCTTACCTCCATGCTATCTCCCGGGCCCCGTATGTGGTATATTTTATATTAAAAGAAATTAATAGAGACAGTGACCCAGGAAGTATAAGGTTTCATGCATGATAAAATGTAATTCATATTCTTTCATTTTAATGTTTTTCAGTGAGCTACTGGCTATTTGTCTCAACTGGACTAAAGAAGATATATGTGTAGTATGGGAAGAGAATAGCATAAAGAACTGGATTTTATCAAATGAAAATGTCCTAGTTTTTGTCCTCGAGGAATTCATGAACTCTCAATGATACCAGAAGCTATGTAAATTGATCATCATGAATCAAAGGAAAGGTTCATAAAGTACATGATCGATATGCTGAATCTTAGTAAGAGGAAACAATGAGGTGATATCAGGAGGAAATTCTTTGAAAATACATGCCATATGCAATAACTAGAAGCATGAGATATCTGAGCATTTTCTAGAAAGTATTACTGCACAGTGTATAAGTAGCAGGAGCTATAGAAGCAGGAGGAGAGTCAAAGAGGAAAAGAACTTGGCTACCAAACTGGCCTTAGTAATGAAATTGCATTTTACTCCATAGAAGATCGTTTATACAATCAATCTGCAAAAACACATTTGCCATCTAACTGCTCAAGATACTTTAATGCCTTCCATACATGATTACATTTTCTCTTGCACATATTTCACATTTATTTGAAGGACACTCCTTTCACCTCAAACAAGTGTCACAACATTCCTTCCTGAAGTCACTTAAGCACAAAAGCACCATGCAAAGTCAAAGCAGTTCAGCTGAGAAGGACATTTGCGATGATAGCTTCACTAACATTCATTTTACTGATACAACTGAGATTGAGAAGTATTAAGAAACTTGTGCCCATTCCTACAGTGAATAATAAATAGAAGCAAAGTGATATCCAATTTACCTGACTTTTGATGAAAAACAATTTTATAGCAATTGTCTTTACTATTCATTTGGTGATTTATCATGTACTTTTTGACATAGCTGGTTCATTTTTAATAACTTAAAGTTTACCACTTGATTTGTTTATCTTGTATTATATTTCTAACCAAATATTACCTATATTCCTGGGAATTGGAACTGTCTCTTTCAGTGATGTATTACAGGTCATCAAGTAGTAATTCACCATATCAGGAAACCTTTAAATAGTTAACAACCATACATTTTCCTCATTATTGTAAAATTATGTTTATATGTTATAGATATTATTAAACCTAAGGAACAAACAGGGAAGAAAATAGGATGTGTCTACTTAAAGTTCCTAAGAGTCAGAGCTGTGATACAAATCTTGTGCTCTTGGGTTATTGAATATGCACTTTACAGACACACCAAAAAAGCAGCAAATGGAACTGGAGAGATAGCTCAAAGAGCTGGAGTATGCTTCTTGTAAGCAGGAACTAAGAGACTGGTCTTGGTACTATATGATCTCCTGAGCACCAATAGCAGCACCAAACACAACCAGGAGTAGCCTCTGAATACCACTGAGTGTGATTTCCAAATAACCAGGAAGGAGTGAGGATAGAGGATGGGAAGGACCCAGAATTAAACCAGGTCTATATTAGGTACCTGACTGATTATGAAGGAAGTAAGATGAACTAGAAGGAATTCTGGTACATAAACCACTCCTGAGTATCCCTGACTTGTGCAAGATTACCTGCGCAACCTCCTTGCTCAAGGTAAGTCATTGTGTGTGCTGCCCTAGGAGGGTGGTGCAATGGGAGGACTGTATAAACTTCTTGGTGAGGGTCTGCTAAGGAAAATTCCTTTTAAGGAAAAAACTATGGCTTATTATTAGAAAACAAATTCTATCAGTTTGAGATGGGTGTTGTAAATTGGAAAACTGGGTTTAGTAACAACAGTATATAATTCCACCTCTAAGTGGCAACTAAAATCCAACCAAAAAACAAAATAACACACACACACACACACACACACACACACACACACACACACACCAAAAGCCTACATGACAGAATAATCAAAGAACTGATCTGTATTTAGTCTTGCCTTCTTATTTAGAGCATATTTTTTCTCTTGCTCTTTACCTAACTTAACATTCATATTGATCTCTATTTTAATAAAAACAGATTTAATGGTATGACTTGCTCTCTTAGAGGAATGCAGTCACAATTGAGGACAAAACTGCCCATATATTATCAAATATGAGATTATTTTCAAAGTTTTAAATAACAAATATTGTACTTTCCTTTTTAGCCTTCGGTCACTATGACTGAGAAGGCTGTCAGATCTCCAAATTAATACAGCACCTACCCCTCAAAGCAAAAATAATTTGTTTATAGATAATATCAAGAGAAGAGTGGAGGAGAGAGAATGAAAAGAGGAAGAATGAAAGAATAAAAAAGGAAGAAAGAAAGAATAAAAGAGAGAGGAAGAAGAAAAGGAGGGAGGGAGAGGGAAAGAAAGGAAGAAAAAAGAGAAAGAAAGAAAAAGAAAGAAAGGGAGGGAGAAGGGGGAGGCAGGAAGGAATAAAAGGAGTAAGAAAGGGATGGAGAGAAGAAGGAAGGGAGGAAGGAAGGAAAGAAGGAAGGAAAGAAGGGAGTAAGGGAGAGGACAATTTATATAACTGGATATTTTCTCAAAGACTTCTCAAAGGTCGTCAGAACCCAATGATTTCTTTTGGATTCAGTAGAGCCTTAGAATTAAAAATACTATCTGCCCAGTAATTTGAGATCTGACTGTGTGTGACATGTTCTAAGGATGTCCTCTCTGCGGGTCAGAAAAGTGATTTTGCTGGTTCGAATCTTCATTTGAACATAGCAGTTAGGGTTCTATCAGGTCTCTGCTACTGCACATGGCCTGTTTGCATTTCCAGGTTTTTCACAAAAGCAAGTCCATATTTTGCTCAGCCTTGCACATCTCAGTGTACTCCAGTAGACTGCATTGCCTCCCATGGAGAATGTGCCTTTGCATCTCAAATTGGGATTAGTAACCAAAAGAAACTTTGTTTGTTCTAAGCTTCACCCAGCAAAAGCAGGCAACAAAAATATTCCTGTACCCATAATGTGATTTTTCCCTATAGTTGTCTTTACCTGCTGCCCTGTTTTGTTTTGTTTTGTTTTTAACTTCCTTCTTTTGTGTACCTTTCACAGTATGAAATGTAGATTGTTTAGAATTTCATTGGAAAAGAATAGCAGAAGGTTTTCACAGATTTACTTGAGCACCCTGAAGCTTAGCTGGGCTCTTGGCCCTGTGCTACTACCTTTATTAGACTTCAATCAGACCAGATGCTAGGCAGTCCCAAGGGGTTGGTCCAGGATGTTATGAATATAAATTTGGAAAAATATTGTGATGATAATTTATATTTTATAATAACAATTTCTAAGAACACATGGATCAAAACTCCCATAATATCTACTTTTCTCTTGAATTTAAACCTAATTACATTTTATTTAACATATGACAATGTCTTAATGCACTTGGCATAGAAAGAAAAACCAATTAACAAACAGGCATTCAAAAATGTTTCTTTTAAAAATAATATTATTATGAATAACTTCTAATTTTAATTCTTTAACCCTTAGATTCTGTGGGAACTCGTAACAAAAATAAATAAGCAGTCAACATGCACATTAGTCTCTCCAACCTTTCTTTGCTTTTATTTCACTTTGCATAATTTGGGGGATTTGGGTCACACCCAGAAGTACTTGGGAGTGAGTCTTGTTTCTGTGCTTATTTCTGTTGCTTTCAGTATGGTTTTAACAGTCATGTGATGCTGGAAAATCAAATGGGGTTAGATGCATGTAGGAAAGTGCTTCTTCCCTTGTTAATCCTGGTCCCTGACTGATTTTTCAAAAATTAAAAAATATAAGTAAAAAATTATTTAAAGTGGGTGCATTTTTCTTATGTTGTATCACTTGTGACTAGATAAATAAATTTTAAGTAGAAAAGCATGGAAGAGTGGATAACTTGTAGTGACTATTATAGCCTTGCAAAATGAGAGCTGGAGAAAGAATTATTTTGGTAGAAATTTAATACTGGTTTGGTGTATTTGCAGTAACTTGGAACATTCATATGGAGAACTTATTTGTATCTATGGGAAACTTATGAGAAGACACAATAAAATTTTTGAAAGTTATTGCCATCTTTGGTTCTGTGAATTAAAATTTTTAGAAATTTTAACGTTCACTTTCAGTCTCTTCCAAGACGTGTGCAAAGTATTGGTGGGGTTGTACAAGAGATGCCAAGCAAACGACTGCTGTCAGAAGCCACCACATAAACCCTTCACTTGCGTTCAAGAGAACAGCAGCTGAATACCTACTGCAAGCCTCACTCTATATGCTAATGATTTTAATGAGTTTGTGCTGATGAGAATTCAGGAGTTAGAAATTTTCCAATTTTCATTCCCATTTAATGATAAGGGGTGGTCAGTGAGACATTTTAGCCCTGGGAGATTAAGGGTTTGGACTTTTCTGCCCACTATATGAAAAGAAGTCATAATTTCAGACAATTTTTTTACCCAGAGGGTAGAAAAAGGGAAGAGGTAAACTGTTGGCCTGGTTTTAATTTTGAACCACAAGGAGAAATTGGTTGATGAAGTAGAATTGATTGAAAAATGGGGTAGAGACACCCATTTTATGGCGTCACTTTGATAACCAAAGTGAGGAGGCTGATTCTCAGCAAATATTTTCCCTGGGCTTCCACTAAGACATTTTCAAAGGAAATAACAAATAGATCTAATCTACATTAAAACTTTTCTTTTTTTTTTGTTTTTTGTTTTGTTTTGTTTTTTTGGGTCCCACCCGGCAGTGCTCAGGGGTTACTCCTGGCTCCATGCTCAGAAATTGCTCCTGGCAGGCAC
>PVKC010033290.1:0-14020 GCA_004027635.1 Crocidura indochinensis
AGAAATAATAAAGGGGCCGGGCAGTGGCGCTGGAGGTAAGGTGCCTGCCTTGCCTGCGCTAACCTAGGACGGACTGCGGTTCGATCTCCCGGTTCCCCATATGGTCCCCCGTGCCTGCCAGGAGCGACTTCTGAGCACATAGCCAGGAGTAACCCCTGAGCGTCACCAGGTGTGTCCCCCCCCCAAATGAACTTTAATTTTTAGAATTTACAAGTTTAGAATGGTTGTTTACACATTGCCAAATAAGTCCTAAGACAGGAAGTATCCTATGAAAAATTTATTCCTTTGGAAATGTGAGTGACTCTACTTGGGAACACCTTTGCTTCCTGACTTGTGGCAATGGAAGAATAATATAGAGTATATAAAGAATGAGGAATAGGTTCAGGCCCCCTTTTAGGTTACATGACAGTTCCAAGAAAGTTCAACTAACTAGCTCTTTAAATGAAGGCTCCAAAGGCAAGGGAGAAAGCTATCTGCTTTTTTGAATGATGCTTCAAAAGGCATTTTCCTCCAACATAGTGAGCCACGTGCTCCCATGGATTCAAGATCCAGACATTGTGTGAACTAAAGCAAGGGAAAATGAGAAAGCAGTTTTGACACAAAAGATCTTGATGTACCTTCAAACAAATTGCATGTGAATAATACATCAAGTGTCTAAGAACTTCCATACTGAGCTCATTTTTTTTAATAAAAGATACATTGCAAAGCATTAAGAAGAGAAGTGATATTGTCAAATATATGAGTAGGCTGGCTATTTTAAAAGTTTCACAGACTTTGGATGAGTACAGAACAGAACTTCTAAGCTATTTGTTGAGCTATAAACAGCAACTTTACTATTTTCTGATCTCTGAGGTTCAAAAACATACATCTTGGCCAGGAATATTTCATAATGGCTCTGGGAGAATTGCACCTGAAAGTATATAAAGAAAGAAGGAACAAAAGCACAATAAATTAAGCAACAACAAACCCTGTAATATCTAAATAGACTCAATAATATGGTTTTAGCTAACTTAAACTAAAAGCATGACTTATATTTCAACTACAGCTATCTGGGGAAAAAACTATTTGTCACTCAAAGGAAAATATCCTCAGGTTCTAAAAAAAACTATGCAATAGAATAAAAAGCATATGTAAATTTGAAACTGTTAGATCAGTAGTGGACTTTATCACATGGATTAATAGTTAAAAATTCTTTGAATATTTTGTGAAAATTATTATAACATGTGTGCAAAAAAGGAACATATACCTCAAATTATGCAATATTCAATTAACTTTTAGCATAATATCAAGATTTAACATTAAGAGAAAATGAAGACATGAGAAAAATTCTTCTAGGGCCACTTCATATTACACATACCTTTTGGGGTTTGAGGGAATATACCTGGTGGTGCTCATAGATTACTCTTGTTTCTACACTCATGAATTACTTCTGGTAGTGTCAGGGGACCTTATGGGATGTCCTGGTCCAAATCCTTGTTTGCTACATGCAAGGCAAGTGCCCTACCTGCTGTACAATCTCCCTGGTCCAAAAATCTTTTCTTAAAATGCCCTTTACCTATTAGTATACTACTTTTATAAAATGTTCTTTATATTCTCCTGATCTCCTGTCTTTATTGTTTTGTTTCCTAAGGTTCAAATTAATCTGTCAACTCATGAGTACATATATGTGTCTCTCACCAGTGCTCAGTAATGCTCTTGAAATATAAAATTTGTTCAATATACTGATGTTAACATTTTTAGTAACTCCTACTTGGAAAAACTTTTTGAAAAACCACCAACAGATCTGTGAAAAGGGTAGAAATTCTTAGTGCTCTTTTGAACTGGAAAGTGCTAAGAAGCAAGCTTTAACTTTAACTTTAAGAACAGATTATAAATAGAATAATGACTGAATGCATGTTTTGCATTTGGGAGGTTCTATTCCTGTCACTACATGTTCTCTGAGCACTGCCAAGAGTGGCCAAGCACTGAGCACCCCAAGCACCCCAAGCACTGAGCCGGCAATACTCTCTGAGCACTGAAAAGTTGAGCTCTCAAAACAAAAGTGAACATAAAAGGAATAAGACTTTATTGAAAGAAACTTTTACTCAAGCAAAGAGGAAGCGACAAAAATGGCAGAACTGTAGTTGATTTCTCAAGGATAGTTTCAATGACTCTTTCATAATCATCTTTTATTAAATGCCATGCATGGGGAAGTTATTCATGGGTTTTGTGAAAAATGGGAAGCAGGATTTCAGGAATCAGGACTCTACCCCTTTTCGTTTTTTATAAGAATATCTGCTGTTTCCAAAGCAATAATAAACTGAGTCACATAAATAGTGTCTCATTTCTCATGCGAAATACTATGATTTGGGTACATTGAGGGAAAGTAAGTCATGCCAGAGGGAGACTAAAATTGTTACCATACAAATCTGTGTGTAGATAATCTTAGATTTATTTCAAACAAGATTATTTCTGAGATGCTTGCAGGTTGAAATGCTAGCCAAATGATGAAGCAATACATGATCCATTCAGGGTGAAGACTGGTGAAATATTGCATCTTGCCAGCTAATTCTAGCTCAGGTCTTTCATCCTCACTCTATTAAGGGGAATTACAAGTTGAGTCTACAGAGTTCATGAAATAGATGGTACCATGAAAAGTGTCAAGATAAATTTTAGACTTCTTTAATTTCTTCCTGAGAATATTGAGGGCTATTAAATGTCTGTGATATTGTTGATTGCTGTAATTAGAACTCATATATGGTCATCTTATAGATTAAAATTCCTAATATAATTCTCATCATGTCCTGTCCATATGGCAGTAGTGGAGACTTTATAGCTACTACGAAAGTCATAGCTACTACAAAATTCATAGCTACTGTGAAGCACACACATAACCCAAACAAAAACATTTTCAAGATAATTTTACAGAATCTTCATCAAATTATAGTCTACTAAGACTCAAGAAAGAATCCTTTTACTTTCAATACTTGAAATACAGAAATATGTGATCAAAGAATTTAATACCTAATTTGTGAATTGGCCAGGTTTTCTTTTTATTCTCCTCATGTTTATGACTTAATAAAATAATAATATCTAGTATTATATTTTTTATTTTCCATAGAGGTCTTCTAAGGTAAAATTCCCTCTTTCCTTATCTTGTTTTTTCTCTCCCTATAAATACCTGCTACTTCACAAACTGTTTTTGTTCACTTTTTGACTTGACTAATGGTGTGCTTCCTGATTTCTGAATAATTAATAAAACTATGTTGAATAATTACTAGTGGTTTATCCATTTCTAACATTTATTGATGACTTCTCTTAATTTTTGAAAAGTTTTGGGAATATGACTTTGTAACCTGCAATGAGCACCAATTAAAAATTTTTCTTAATAATATTAATAATAAAATTAATTCATAACAATATGCTGATACATATTTTACATTACATCATCCAATATTCCCCTTGTTCCTTTTTCATCTTTGCTACTCCTCTTTTCTTTTATCACATTGAATTATTTTATATTTTGCAATTTATTGAACATGTCCAATATTTATCTAAAAAGACTAAAAGCTTTTGTTATCTAAATAGTTTATCGACTTCAAAAAACAGAATTAGTGGCTATAGCAAATTTTTATAGGCTGCTGAAAATCAAACGAGTGCCCACCTAGTAAAGACAAGCACCTTATCCTTTTCACTATCTGTTTCAGCCCAGAGAACTCTTCATTTAACAATACATGTAGGTACATTTCTGAAGACTAAGACTACAATAGTTACAGAAATGAGGACCCACCCCTCATCCCAGTTGTTAACTCCACACATGCTACTTGCCCCTCTCACTGCTGGCTCTTCAGGCCACTTCCCAATGCCATCTGTTACTGATTACCTCATGTCTCTGGTTACCATTTATGTTTTGATGACTACTTGCTGCTTATGCTTATGCCTACTGGTTGTCTTCCTCACTATGAACATTGCCTTCCTTTTATGGAATGATCTGCAAATATCATTGAATGTACTGTCTTCTTATTGTCAATGGTCTGAATGGATGCTTACTCTGCAACTAGAATTTTAATCTATTACTTATCCTCTCCCTTACTGTTTCTGATATCTTGATTTGCAAGCAAGATTTAAAGTGGCTAATTGCATTGACTATATTATCTACCCCTCCATCACTTTTACCATTAAAAAATCATGTATGGTCCAAACTTGTTTTTCACACTAAATTATTGATTTCTGATTCTCTGAAAGAAAGCAATTTCATTAAATAACAAATATCATTTTTCCAGACAATTTCATGTATATATAAACTGACAATAAGACACAAAATTCTCTCACATTTCAATAAAAATAAACCAAATGATGATAATAATAATGATGATGGTAATGGTGCCAATATAATAACAATGATGTTGTGGTCAAAATCTTCTAGTTTTTCTCTTAGAATCATAAAAAATAAAAGCCATGAAGCAAGTAAAATGAGGCTCCAGGATTTTTCCCTTTACTAATTAGCATTATTAGTAACACTTCTCCTCTTTAGTAAGAAGATATTTATAGAAAAAAGGTACAGAGACTGTATGGTAGGTAAAGGAGAAAGAGAGAAACACACTACTATTGAAGAAGTAATTAACCCCCTTTATTGGAACCTAAGTTTCAATTAAGATCTGTTTTTATGGAAAGTTAATGCACTATTTCTTCCTACTTTTGAAAGACACTTAATACCAAAATTCAAAGCTAAGGAATAAGAGAAATAGTACAGAAGGAAGGGTACTTGCCATGCAAGTGTCCCCAGCATATCATATGGTCCTCCAAGTCTAATCAGTGCCCCCAAGAGCTTCTCCCAAAAATTCAGTTCTATAAAAAAGAATTTCCAATTCCAATGCCTTTGGTATTTGTTATTATATAAGTTTTTAATAAAATTATACATGTGAGGACAGGCAGCTCAGAGGTGAACCACATCTGACAGGTAGATTGGGAGAGGGAAATTGACCAGGTCCTACCAGCAGCACTCTGGCAGCTGCTCAGCCATTACCAGTCTGGGACAGGCATACTCGGATGTGAACCATGCTGTCTGACAGGTAAAGGGAGAGAGGAAAATTGACCAGGTCCAACTGGCAGCAATCTGGCAGCTGCTCGCCATTACTGGGACAGGTGTGCTTAGAGGTGATCCACGTCTCACAGGTAGAGGGGGAGAGAGAAATTGTCCAGGCCCAACCAGCAGCTGCTCCACTATTACTGGGGTGGGGAAAGGCAGCTCAGAGGTGAGACGGGGCCTGTATTACAGGTAGAGGGGGAGGAGGAAATTGACACAGGCCCACCATACCTTCTGACAGATGATGGGAGAGGAAAACCTGGTTGCAGTTGGACAAGTTATAGGGGACCTACTTTAACTGGCAGATAAAGCAAGCATGCAAACTTGAGGGTGGGCCAAACCTCAGCAACAGCAGCCATCAAACCACCTAGATCCCTTATTGCAGAAAGGGACCCAGCCCCACACCACATGTGACAAAGGAGAGCTAAAATTTGAAGGCAGTAAACTCCAAGCCAAAGCACCAAGTGCAAAGAAATATGGGTAAACTAAGGAAGAAACTAACAACTGGATGGGGAGAAATCTTAGCAAGTTTCTGAGTCCACTAAAACTCACAGGCTGAATAGATGAGGACCTAAAAGTGGCAATGCAAGTCATGGAGTCACTAGCCAGTGAGTTCAAGAAATCCATAGAAGAACAAAATAATCAACTTAAAGAACTTTTACAGAGAATGAGAGAATCCATACAAATGGAATTAAAGGAAACAGAAAGCTTTTTGTTTTATTTAAAACGTCTTAGCAAGCCATAATAGCTAGAGGTTCTTTCATTTCTTTTACCAGGGCTTGCATTTCTTTTGTCATGGCTACTTTTAGGTCCTCATCTTTTGGGTCAGTGAGTTTTGGTTGACTTGGAAACTTGTTAGTATTTCTCTCCATATCCCTAGTTGTTAGTGTCTTCCTTAGTTTGCCCATATTTCTTTGCATTTAATGGTTTGACTTGAGTGCAGTTCCTTCAAATTTCAGTCCTCTTTTGCCACCTATGGTATGGGGCTGGTTCCTTCTCTGGAGTGCGAGTTTAGGTGGGTATGTTGGCTGAGATTGCTGACGTTTGACCCCTTCCATGTCCTCCATTCAAGCCTCGGTTGATCACCCCACCTGCCAGCCAGAGCATTTCAGTTTCTAGCCTCAATAGTAGAGGTCCTGTTTGTGCCTTTCCTCACCTCGGAACCAGCCTGTGCTTCTTTCTTGCACCTCTAGTCACTGTTCCCCCTGACTCCTGGTCTCTGTCCAGGAATTGACGAGCCTGCCTGCTCCCTCTGTTCCCTGGGCTCCCCATATCCCTGGGCTCCCCATCTCTATGGGCTGCCCAGGTTATGGCAGTGAGTTGATGAGTCCCCGGCCGGGCGGTGGCGCTAGAGGTAAGGTGCCTGCCTTACCGCGCTAGCCTTGGATGGACCGTGGTTCGATCCCCCATGCCCCATATGGTCCCCCAGGCCAGGGGCGAATTCTGAGCGCATAGCCAGGAGTAACCCCTGAGCATCACTGGGTGTGACCCAAAAACCAAAAATTAAAAAAAAAAAATGATCACAAGAGTTGATGAGTCCCACGCATTCCCTCTGGCCTTGCTCCCCAGACTAGTGGTCTTCCTGGAATGCCCGGTTATGGTGGCGAGTTGGCAACCCCCACACACTTCCTCTGGCCTCACTCCCGGTCTCCCCAGGCTGCTGGGTTGTGTCCCCGAGTTGGCAACCCCCCACGCATCCTTCTGGACTCACTCCCTGAACTCCCAGTCTCCCTGGGTTGCCCAGGTTATGGCAGCAAGTTGGTAACCCCGCACACTTCCTCTGGCCTCGCTCTCCAGACTCATGGTCTCCCGAGCTGCCCAGGTTATGGTAGCTGTCCACAGAGGGTTTTTTTGTTTGTTTGTTTTTGTTTTTGTTTGTTTGTTTTCTGTTTTTTGGGGTTTTTTTTTTTTTTGGTTTTTGGGTCACACCCAGTGACACTCAGGGTTTTTTTAAGATTTTATTTTATTTTACTTATTTTGGTTTTGGGGTCACACCCAGCTGTGCTCAGGGGTTACTCCTGGCTCTATGCTCAGAAATCGCTCTTGCAGGCTCTGGGAACCATATGGGATGCCGGGATTTGAACTATCGTCCTTCTGCATGCAAGGTAAATGCCTTACCTCCATGCTATCTCTCAGGCCACCCGTTTTTTTAAGATTTTAGTTGGACACCCTAATTTGGCACTTTGATGCTCTATCATATTAGAGTCCATATATAGTGCACATTAAGACAATGTCTTGGGGCCCGGGAGATAGCATGGAGGTAAGGTGTTTGCCTTTCATGCAAAAGGTCATCGATTCGAATCCCAGTGCCCCATATGGTCCCCCGTGCCTGCCAGGAGCAATTTCTGAGCATGGAGCCAGGAGTAACCCCTGAGCACTGCCGGGTGTGACCCAAAAACCAAAAAAAAAAAGACAATGTCTTTATATAATATTTCAATTTATGCATTTCTTTTTTATTATGTCTTCTACTATGACCTAAAACTTATGATCATAGAGACCACGGAAAAAGACAACTGCACACCATATACTTAAGTTACAGGTCTTACTCATTGAGTATATCTTTGCAAATTAATATATACATTTTGGGGGCAGGGTTTCAGCCACACCCGGTGATACTCAGAGGTTACCTCTGGCTATGAGCTCAGAATTCACTCCTGGCTTGGGGGACCATATAGGATGTTTGGGGATTGAAAAGTGGTCTGTCCTAGGCTAGCGCATGCAAAGCAGATGCCTTACAGCTTGCACTACCGCTCTGGCCCTGATACCTTTTCCTTTTCACTCTTTTCCTTTTTCTTCTATTTCTATTCAAGCTATGTTACTATTATATCATAATGTTCATGCTGTAAGTTTTCCTTTAGGAAAGAAACCTCAATGCACAAGACACAGTAGATGATACTACATAGAGTAGTCTTTTCTTATAGTGCTCATTACCATATTGATTAGTACTATAGATGTGAAAATTATGTTTATCCCAAAATGCTCCGTGGACAATCTAAACCCAAAAACCTCATTTTAAAGTTCACCTTGCCATTGATGAAGTGCCTAGAACTTGGAAAACCTTTCCCTTTCGGAGTGCAGGTCCAATTTCTCTTCTTTCTTCTCCTTTTTCTTAATATGTTTTATTAATGTATTCTTAATTCAATTATTTTAAGCACTCTGATCCATCTTATGAGGGTCAGGGCTCCAACTACAACATAGAAATATATTTCTAACGTCTGTCTATAAGTGGACATGAATATTTATGAAGTATACTCCCCTATGTTTGCCTAATCTACATTGTAAACAATTCATGCCTATGTTGTTTATAGCCCTGTATATATCCTCCCCCAGCTCAGAACTCCTTCTATCATCTTACCCCTCAACTCCTTCTATCATCTTACCCTTCAATCCTTCTCCATTATCTCTCCCTATTTAACCCTCTTTGCCCTCAGTTCTAACTCCTTAGGAACCAAGACTCTCCACCAGCCACAGTAAGCTTTCACCTGACTCCCAAAGTCGAAAGACACCCTTTATGCACCACATCTTTTGCCCTGTCAAGAAGCTGCAACCACCACTCCTGCCCTGGCAAAAAAGCTGCAACTATCACTCCTTTAACTCCCACACCTCAATATGAGTTATTACATACTACCAGATTCAGCTCCAGAGGGACTCCCAGATCAAGGACACTACCTGACACCACCTGATCCCTTACTACTGAAAACCATTTCTCAGACTCAATAAGACCATGTGACCTGGTTCTCATCTCCCAAAGACTATCTCAAAAAAGACTTCATGGAGATATATATTCTTTGTATGTTTAATTCCTTAATATTATACCTCTTAGTGTATTTACATTTGTATTTCCAAATGTAAAGGTAGCCTCCTCCACTCCCCTCTGGTTTTGCTTTTTTTTCTGCTTAGAATAGAATGCTAGTAGAATAGTTTTGCTTGGTATAAAAGCTCAGGTCAAAATCAGGGCACAGAGATTGTATAACTTGTCATTTTTACCTCCAAATGTACCAACAATATAATATGGCATTATTCCTTTCTGCATAGACACACTAAAATGGGGAAAATCTTATGTACAGAAACATGTTCTTATCTACTAAGGATAGCATCTCAAAAATTTTTATAATATTAGGTGTCTTCCAACCTGAATATATCATGGGGACTTGAATTGAATCTCATGTGATTAGACATCGACTGTCCAACCACAAACCCCGGAACCCAACCTTAAAACTGGCACAGTTCCCTGCACCAGCACCAGGAATCAAACTCCCCCATCCTGAGGGAGCCCCTAATATTTCTCTGGCACCAATTTGCATAGGCTAGGTTCATAAGACATCCCAACAATGAGGAAACAGCAACAATTTGATCTAAGGACAGATTGCCCTACCTCATCACCTAATGATGAGATGAAATCAGAAGACACTCTTTCCTTTTATCAGTGCAAAAACTAAGATCACAAAATACAGAAAACTGACTACAACAACTGAAAATTAGCAGAATTCCTAGAACCATAAAGACTCTATCCTAAATTTGTCCCAGGACCTGTACAAAAACCAAAATCTTTCATTACAAAGGACTGACTTCTATAACCACAAACGAGCAGAATGTTTCCTGGTACCATAAAGAAAGACCTTGGCGGGGCCCAGGAGATAGCATGAAGGTAAGGCATTTGCCTTTCATGCAAAAAGTCATCGGTTCGAATCCCGGTGCCCCATATGGTCCCCCATGCCTGCCAGGAGCAATTTCTGAGCATGGAGCCAAGAGTAACCCCTGAGCACTGCCGGGTGTGACCCAAAAACCAAAAACAAAAAAAAACAAAAAACAAAAAAAAAAGACCTTGCCATTAGACAATGAACTTTTCCAGAACCTGTAGTAGATCTCACAACAGTATGCTTCAAGGGTGGAGACACCCTGTTTCTCTTAGGCTAAGGGAATTTTATTTCTAATATCCCCCAATACTTAATGTTCCTATACAAACAAACAACAACCCCCCAAAACGTGTCACTCTGGTCCCGTTTATTCTTTCTTTTTCTTATCTCTTCTTTTAAATTTATATTATACAGGGGCTCCCAATAGCATTCTTTCTTTTAAAAAAAAAAAAAGACCTATAGAACATGAATCATTTTTGGCCTCATATTTTATGTATTCCTACAAATTGAGAAAAAATTTGGATGGTACCTAGAGCAAAGCCATCTCCTGAGCATTGAGTGGAAATAAAAAATGTTCAAACCTAAATACACAACTCAAAGACTACAGAATAAAACCAAGAAACCTGGTAAGGGATGCATGCTGGAACAGTGGTAGAGAGAGGTCAACACTGGTGGTGGGAATTGCCCTAATTCATTGTCACTGTGTATCTTAAATATAATTTTGAAAGTCTTGCACTTCACATTGATCTCAATAAAAATTAAAAAATGGGAAATATTAATAAACAGATGGACATTATAAACAGATGGTTTTAAATCAATGGATTTAGGTCAATTCTTATAGGATAAAATTTAAAACCATTTAAGTATAGGTAAAAATTCATATGTTTGTAATGAATATTTCACCTTTTATCTAAAAGTTTGCATCATACAGATGGAACAAATAACATTGAATTAAATCCCAACAGCAGTGTGGTAGTAAATTCTCATATCTCTTAATCTAAATTCATCCTAGGAATCTTCCCACCTGCTGATTTTATTGCTTTTCAGCTTGTTCTTGATTAACTTTTATTATGTTAAAAGTGAATCTAAACTTTTATATAAAATATGTATGAATGTAGTTCCTAATGTTTATAGTTTCTATTTTATTTCAACCTAGAAAGCAAGTTTATTTTTCATATTGTAATAAAATCACACCATTAGGTTTTTAAATTTCAAGAGATGTTTGAAATGCACTAAAAGGCACATGTACTCTCCAGTTTAATGCATAGTATATGGGGATACTTTATTCTAAGATCTACTCTTCTATGCATATTTTATTTAAATTTCACAATTCAATATTTTACAGCTACATGATTTTGAACTGTAATTTATAATTAATTTGTCACTGAGTGAAAATAAAAAATGGTCTTATATTAATGCATAAAAACTATTTGATCTAGGTCATACTAATAAAATACAAGTTTAAATAAAATAATTTCCTAAGTTATAGGGAGAAGAATAGATTTTTTTTCCTATTTTATCTATTTCTTAGTGGCCTGTTTGGTGGTATATATCAAAATTTGTGGGCCCAGACCACACTTGTAACACTCTGGCAGAAAAAGTCTCACAATTATTTGTTTAGGTCCTACTATATCCTATGGTCCACCAAGGAAGTCGGGAAGATGTTTTTGGTCTTTATTTCTGTTGTATAATATATATCAGATTCCAAAATGCAAAAATATTCTATTTTAGTTTTTTCTTTTACATTCTCAGCAGTTTTATTAGTCAGCTAACCACTGGCTTATTAAACTTTGTGTCTTATGAAATTTAGGGATGATCTTACAAATTTTAAAGATAGAAAAATAATACAACGGTAAATATATGTTAAGTAAGTTTATCTCTGTTACAGAGAGAAACTAAGAACTTGATAAACGCTTTGACAGCTACTGGTTATGTTTTCACAGGAAAATAGAAGAAAGCATTACTATTTTTTATAAACTATTAGAAAGTTGCTGTGTTTAGGGAAATGTATTATCTCTTGTTTAGGAAATGAAACTTTTTGTATATTTGTGTTTGTGAATACAATGCCAGTTTATCAAAGAGTATAAATTTATTTTCTTCCACAGTCTCAAATAAACATCATCTCTTTTTTTTTTTTTTTTTTTTTGGAGAAGGGGGCCGAACAACCACCAGTGGTGCTCAAGGCTTACTACTGGCTCTGAGCCCAGGGATTGTTCTTAGCAGTGCTCAGGCAATTATATGGCATTCCAGGGACTGAACTCAGTTGAGCCACATAAAAGGCAAGCAGCCTGTCTTCTGTATTATCTCCCTGACCTTTGAACATCACCCTTTTGATTGTCTTTATTTTGTATTACTTTTGAAATAGTTGAAAAGTAAGTCATAGATAAAAGTTCCAAAATGTAACTTTTGGTAAAATTCTTCTTTCTACTATGTTCCAAATTATGCTCAACTTTCTTATAAGCACAACAGTGTTCTTTGCATGAGCAAAACATTTTGTAAAACAAAAAGCCGACAACATATATTTATAGGTTCTTTAACTCCTTTAAATACTTTTCAGAAAGATTTTCAATAGCTGTCCAAGTAGTAAGAGTATGAATATTATATTATTCTTCAATTTTATTTGCCTGCTATAGTTATTAAATATGCATTGATGTTTAGAACTGTACCTTAATCTTCTGAAGTATCATATATAGAACCTAAAAGCATAAACATGGAGCCCGGAGAGATAGCACAGTGGCGTTTGCCTTGCAAGCAGTCGATCCAGGACCAAAGGTGGTTGGTTTGAATCCCGGTGTCCCATATGGTCAGCCCGTGCCTGCCAGGAGCTATTTCTGAGCAGAGAGCCAGGAGTATCCCCTGTGCACCGCTGGGTGTGGCCCAAACCCCCCCCCCCAAAAAAAGAGAAAAAAAGAAATCATAAACATAAAATTTATTCTGCTATCTATAATATAGATATAGATATTATATATATACTATGGGTACTGGAGCAATAGTACAGCCTTAGGGTGTTTGCCTTGACTTAATGCTTAGCTGGCAATTCCTTTTTTAATAATAATTCCTTAATTTAAGCACCAAAGTTACAAAATTGTTTATACTTGAATCTCAGTCATAGAATGTACATTATCCTTCACCGGTGCACTTTTCTTATCACCAGTGTCCTCGGTTTCTAGCCCATCAAGCCCCCATGCCTGTCTATGGAGCAGCTATTATACTTCTCTATCTCTCTCTCTGTCTCTCTTTTATCTTACTAACATTGTGGTTTGCATTATTGGTAATGAAGAGGTACCATGCTATCACTTTATTCCCTTTCAGCACCTAATTCTTGTTGAAAGTGATTAGTTCTAAATATCATTTTCAGAGTGGACACTTCTCTACTTTTGTTTGTTTGTTTGTTTGTTTTTGGGTCACACCAGCAGAGCTCAGGGATTACTCCTGGCTCTGTGCTCAGAAATTGCCCCTGGAAGGTACAGGGGACCATATGGAATGCCGGGATTCGAACCACCGTCCTTCTGCAATAAAGGCAAACGCCTTACCTCCATGCTATCTCTCCAGCTCCAACACTTCTTTACTTTAACTGCATGCACAAATCTATGTGGTATGGATTAGTCCTCCTGGTTCTCATCTCTATTGTCTCTGAATATTACCATACTATTTATTTATCTTTCTTATATACCACTAATGAGTGAGATTATTCTATGTCTATCCACATGACTCATTTCACTCAGCATAATATATCCTTATCCATTTGTATATAAATAACTTCCATCATTTCAATTTTTCTAATGGCTACATAGTATTTCTTTGTACAATGTATCATAGTTTCAATAGCCACTCATCTGTTCTAGGGCATTTTGCTTGCTTTTAGATTCAGGCTACTATAAAAAAAAAAAACTCTCAAAGGGTGAACATCCTACGGTGGTACCTTGGAGCTGAGTTACACGAGGCTTGCATCATGAACATATCTGGATATAACTCTTTAACATACCCTTTATCTCTAGATAATCCCTTCCTTTAGGTCCTGAAGTGCACGACCAGCCAGGCCACCGAAACAACAACTATTACCTACAGATTTTTTTCTACAGGACATAAGCATCGAACACGTTCAAGCAAACCAACATGCTCCTGCTCTTTTACCCTCTCTCCTTATTACTTCATATTCTTGTTGCAGTTGTTGCTTAATTGTTGGTTTGTTTTGTTCTGTTTTGTTTTCCCTTTTCCCTCTTCTTGTCTCCCTCTTCTCCCACCTTCTTCTCCTCATTACCATCAATTCAATCCATGTCCTATATAACCCCTCCCATGTACTACCCCCTTACCCCCC
>PVKC010033291.1:0-13991 GCA_004027635.1 Crocidura indochinensis
TTTTTTTTTTTTTTTTTTTTTTTTTTTTTTTTGGTTTTGGGGCCACACCCATTTGATGCTCAGGGTTTACTCTTGGCTAAGCACTCAGAAAATGCCCCTGGCTTGGGGGGACCATATGGGACGCCGGGGAAATCGAACCACGGTCCTTCCTTGGCTAGTACTTGCAAGACAGACACCTTACCTCTAGTGCCACCTCACTGGCCCCTAAATGAATGTTTTTAAGTCCTGGGAATAGACACACAAAAGTGGAATTAAGTTTGGTGTCCAACGATAGATGAATAACTAAGATGTGTTATATACATACAAGGGAATGATAGTCTGCAGCTTCAGGGAATGATGAAATTAAGTAAGGTGCTGCAACCTGGTTGGAACCAGAAGATATGTTGAGAGAAGTAAGCAGAAGGAACAAGAAAAACAAAGAATGGTCTCACTTATCAGTGGAATACAGAATAACTAACTGGATGAGGAAATATAATGTAATAAAAGGGGAATGACTAGATCACAGGGGTCAGCGCTTTGGTTATACTGGGGGTTTGGGAGAGTGGTACAGCTATATATCCAATACATAGGTTCAACAACACTGGAAAAATGAGATCTCAGCCACAACCACCAAACTTGATGATGTGCTTTCGAGTGTCAGGCAGAAACTGGGAGTGGGTAGGGTGGTTGGGGTGATGGAAAGGTGAACACTGATGGAGGGAGTTGACACTGGTGGTGCTGAAATATGATATGCTTAAAACAACTATCAATAACTTTGTAAATCATGATTCTTTAAATAGAAATTTTTTTCTTTTTTGGTTTTTTGGGCCACACCCGGTGACGCTCAGGGGTTACGCCTGGCTATTCGCTCAGAAGTTGCTCCTGGCAGGCACGGGGGACCATATGGGGAACTGGGGAATCGAACCGTGGTCTGTCCTAGGTTAGCGGAGGCAAGGCAGACACCTTACCTACAGCGCCACCACCCGGCCCCAGAAATATTTTTTAACTAAGAAAAACAACATTTGAGGTGGAGGCGGGGGAAAAAAAAAAGAAAAAACAATCTTCACCTCTAACATTCTTTCCTGTCTATAGTCCTTCTTAGTCTCTCTCCCATGAGCACGTGGGCTCTATAAAAGCAGAGGCACCACAGGTCATCCTTTCTAGTCTGTCCTATCTCTGCCTCGGCAGTGAAAGGTACTCCACAAACGCTCGTCAGGAGGTCCCTTGGGTCTGAGCAGCCACTGCTGCCTTTGTGCCTCAGCCACTTTATATCAGAGCATGCTGGACCTTTGTGGCCTCCTGTCCTATCTCTTCTTTGCACCATGCTGGCACCTCTTCTCTGCACAGCACACTCAAAAGGCTACTGTCCTCTGGCTGCTCCCTGTCTCGACTCCTGGCCACTCACCTGAAAGTCCTCCTCATCCAAGATCTCCTTCCTCCACTTGATCAAGAAGGCTGCGCAGACGTAGAGGTGGAAGTGGGAGAATCCTTCGGGCTCAGACTAGAAGGGAGAGGACAGGACAGTTAGGGCTCCAAATGCTGACAAGGAGTTCCCTCAAGTGCTTTTGCAGGGATCAAGTGGTTTAGCGCCTGGGTGGCCAGAGAGCCTGAGGAGATGAAAAGGGGGCTCTAGCTGCGGGCATTAGGCAGATGGAAGCCAAAACCGGGTGAGGGAATTTTCAAGCAGGGACCACATGGTGAAAGGCAGGGAGCGGGCTCCCGGGGAGCAGCCAGCGTGCAGGGCTGAGTCCCTACCTGGTAGGTGTCCCACAGGCGGATGGTGCATCGCAGGGGGAGCTCCCGCATCAGCAAGTTGTTCATCCACCGGAAGGCGAACTGTAGGTATTCGACCTCGTACCTCCTGAAGTGATTGTGTACCTGCTCTGAAACGGGAAGGACATTGGTCCTGGGCCACAACCGAGGGGGTCAGTCTCTGAAAAGTGACCGGTGTCTGTTTCAGTGTGAACCCCCATCCCTGGGGTGCCAGACAAAGAGGGGCCCAGCTGGACAGGGCCGTAACTGTCCCTGAAGTTCGTATTGCTGTCCTGTCTCCCACATTCTCTGTGGGGCCAACCGACTCGGCTAGTGCAGAGGAGTACGTGTCTCTACCATGGTCAGGAACAGCCTAGATATCTTCCCACCTGCCCCTGCACAAGCTGCCCTGGCTATAAAGCAGAGACACATGCTCTACCTGGCGTCCTGAGTCCATCAGTCTCTGGAGAAGGGAGCAGAATGGAAAAGAACCTTAGGGTCACCTTAGCCACCTTCCCACTGTGTCCCTGACAGATGGCCAGCAGCAGGAAGACACTGCCTGTAGGAGGTTCTCTGACTCCTCTCAAGGGCACCTGCCCCCACTTGTGTTCTGTGTGAATCTCATAAAATACTGCACTGAGTGAATCACGAGAAAGTGCACTTCCAATTGGCATTCAGGATGCTTGGGGCCCCACGAGCAATTCTGGACCAGCCAGCTGGTGTTTGAATGCAAGGCTGTGGGAATGTGGTATTGCTCGGGCCTGCAGTGCTGGGAATGTGTGGGCTACCCTAAGGGTATTGGGGACCTTCAGGGATTGCATGTGAGTGATGCATGTGTTGGGATTCAAACAGGGTCAGGCTCAGGCTAGACATGCGCACTAACTGCTGTACAATTTCCCAGTTCCTCTGGAGCCCCTCCCACTGATTCTCAGTCAGTAGGCCTGGCAGCTCAATTAAGGGCTCAAGGATGTGGTGTTGTCCATGCTGTGGTGCGGGGAACTCTACAGTGGGTACATAGGGACATGGGGTGCTCAGGGAGCTATATGATGCCCGGGCTAAGACTATAGTAGACTGCATGCAACACATGCCCATTCCTTCCTATATAATCTCTCTGACCCCCCTCACAGGTGTTTGTTTTTTTTTAAATAACCATTAAGGAACCAGACAGGTAGTACAGGGGGTAAGACATTTGCCTTACACACAACTGACCTGGGTTCAATTCCCAGCACAAAATGGTTCCCCAAGCACTGCCAGGCGTGATCCCAAATATAAAGCCAGCAGTAAGAGTTAGCATTGCTGGGTATGGTCCAAAGCACAAAGAAGCAAACAATAATGAAAAAAATAGGGACTGGAGTGATAGCATAGCAGTAGGGCATTTGCCTTGCACGTGGCCAACCCAGGACGAACCAGGGTTCAATCCCCAGCATCGCATATGGTTCTCTGAGTCTGCCAGGAGTGATTTCTGGGCACAGAGTTAGGATTAATCCCTGAGCACTGCCTGGTGTGGCCTAAAAACCAAAAATCAAACAAACAATAAAAACATAAACAAAAAAGAGCAATTCTAGAGAGCAGAATTTAAGAAAGATAGTTTGTTTATTGTGTGTATTTTTCTAACTTTTTAAATTTTGGAGCCAATTGAGTACAGAGCACTTCCCTAACTCAAAAAACAATTAAGATATAGTCTACTATTTTAAATTATATGGTCTTATTTTTTTGCCTGTGACGCTCAGGGGTTACTCCTGGCTATGTGCTCAGAAATCGCTCTTGGCTTGGGGGACCATATGGGATGCTGGGGATTGAAACAAGGATCGGCTGTGTGCAAGGCAAACAACCTACCACAACACTATTGCTACAGCCCCTATTAGGGCTTTTTTTGATCAGATATTTGTGAGGACAAAGAAAACAAAACTCTGGGAGCAAGTGCCAGAAACGTTTGGCCCCTGGCAGCCGGCTGTTGACTATGGCTGCTATGGGTGTGTAGAGCTTGCCAGCAGCCTGGACCAGGAACAGGAGGGAAGCAGGGAGGGGCAGAGGGCCTACTGCAGGGCTAACATCTGCTTCAGGTTGATAAGGCAAAGAGAAAAACAACAACAACTCTTGATGGGAAACTGAAACCCTCAGGCCTCAAAGGCAGGGAGTGGGCAGACAGTGGAAGGCCAGGGAGTGTTTTCAAGAAGAGGTACTGGAAAGAAGAGGAGATAGGAAGATTCCAGTAGGAGGAGGAGGAGGGCATGGCACACATAAGGGTTGGTTTCAATTTCTGTTTTGTTTTTGTTTTGCGGTGGATCATACCCAATAATGCTCATGTGTTATTCCTGGAGGTGCTCAGGGTACAATATGGAATGCTATGGATCAAATCTAGGGTGGCAGCATGCAACCAGGTGCCCTACTTGTACTAGCACTCTGGTCCCTGGGTTCAATTTCTGGTACCCAACTCTCCTCCTCAAAAAGAACTGGCCAAGGGCCCAGAGAGATAGCACAGCGGTGTTTGCCTTGCAAGCAGCCGATCTAGGACCAAAGGTGGTTGGTTCGAATCCCGGTGTCCTATATGGTCCCCTGTGCCTGCCAGGAGTTATTTCTGAGCAGACAGCCAGGAGTAACCCCTGAGCACTGCCGGGTGTGACCCAAAAACCAAAAAAAAAAAAGAAAATCCATGCCTGAGAAAAATCGGAAGTGGTTTTATTACCTGGTATGTAAACTGGTGGAATCCTAAAGAAACTCTTCAGCTTACCGGATTCAATTCCCAGCACCACAAAATGGTTCCCCAAGCACAATGATGGCAGAGATCTTACTTCACAGAAACCCCCACTGCTAGGGTCTGTACACTCTTCATGCAACTGAATTTCAAAATCTCTCATTGGACTAGGTTTCTTCAATTGTTACAGAGGGCTTCCAGAGAATGCCTTGATTTTGCTACTCAGATTCCATCCAGACTTCAGGAATTAGTGTAGGCCCCTTCTAATCCTCTAAGACATTCTGCTTCAGAAAGGGCCCTGTCTCTGGAGCCAGAGCCATAGTACAGCAGGCAGAGCATTTGTGTTGTACACAACCCGAGTTTGATCCCCGGCATCTCATATTGTTCCCCATGCCTGCCAGGAGTAATTCTTGAGTGCAGAGCCTGGAGTAACGCAAGTACCACTGGTACTAAGCTGCATAGTCCTGTTAGCCATCAGACTGTCTTGGGGGACCTTCAGCAAGCCATGGACCCTGATTCACCTCAACACAAACAGGTTAAGGCCACACTGCAGATTACTACTCAATGAAATGGCCCAAGAGTAGAAGGACCAACCAAGAACAGAGTCAAAGAAATGCAGCTGGGGGGCAGATGGAAGAGGAGCGAGTGTGAAGGAGGCAGAACCTGTGGGTCAATGCCTGGCTGTACCAGCATTGTAGCCAGGGAATTAGAAAAGAAAAGCTGAATTTGAAGAAAAAGGCCAATGGGAAGAGCCAATGGGAAAAGGACAGACCCTGATGAGTAAAAAATCAAGAAAGGCTGATGAAGTGCTTAGGGCATATGCCTTGCACGCAGCCAACCTTGGTTCAATATCTGGCATCTCAAGACAGATCCCTAGCATCCCATAAAGTCCCCTGAGCCTGCAAGATGTGATTCCTGAGCACAGAGCCAGGAGTAATCCCTAAGTGCTGCAGGGTGTGGTCCTCCCCCAAAAAAGAGTGATTCTCTCAGCTCAAAATCTGAAGTAAACCCTGAACACTGCCAGGTGTGACCGCACCCCAGGCCTCTAAATTAACCCAACAAAAAAATAAAAAAGAAAACAAAGAGATAAGATGAACTGATAAGAGCAGAAAGTTCTCAGCTCCCCTTCCTGTTGAGATTAGGGAGAATATGGGGCTGCCCAGAGCACAGAGAGTGTTGGAAAGGGCCAGAGATATCAGGGTGCTGACAGAGGCACGCACACACACATCACAAATACACCATGTTATTGCCAGAGAAGGCTCTTCCTTAAACCTACCATCAATCCGGCTGACAAGCTCTTCCAGAGCCTTGACCTTCTTTTGGATTCCTGGTTGTGCAAAGGTGTAGTTATCCTGAAAAGAACATGCAATCTAAGATCAATGTGAACTCTTGACAGTCGTGCCACCAACCCATGATACCACTCAAAGTTTTTGAAAACACATTTTTTTTGGGGGGGGCCACACCCGGTGACGCTCAGGGGTTACTCCTGCCTATTCGCTCAGAAGTCGCTCCTGGCAGGCACGGGGGACCATATGGGGAACCGGGGGATCGAACCGAGGTCCATCCTAGGTTAGCACAAGGCACCTTACCTTCAGCGCCACCGCCGAGCCCCATGTTTTTGAAAACATATTTTAAGGACTAAGCTGCTTTTTCTTTGACAAACCCAGTGCTGGGGGAGGGGGGGGAACAAAGGAATTCAGGGAACAGTAGCATGCGGAGAAAGCCTAATAGAGCCTTGTACTAGAGAGACCAGCCACATAGTCTGGGGTGACCAGCAGAAAGAGGCACACTCAGGCAACAAACCAGAGAAACAGAAACATTTCCTTAGACTCTGGAGGACTTCAAATTATGGGCTTTGGGAGGCTGTAAAACTAGTAAACATGATGGGGCCAGTGCAACAGCACAACAGAGGGCATTGATTTGCACACAGCCAACCCAGGTTTGATCCCAGGCATTCAAATGGTCCCAGAGTACTGCCAGCAGTAATCCCTGAGCACTGCCTGATTGTGGCCCCAAAACATAATAGCAACAACAACAAAAACCCCTAGTCAACATGGCAAAGAGAAATGGGCGGGGGTGGGGGATTATCATGAGTGGGAGGACCTGAGTGATGCAGAAGAGCAATAAGGAACCCCAAGTCCTGCCGGGAGCCCCAGGTATCCTGCAAGGCAGAGCCATCTCACCTGGATCCCATCCAGCAGCTTACTCATGCACCAAAAGCTGTCGGCTTCAATGCTCCGCAGGATGTCCTGAGACAAGTTGGTCACATCGAAGTTCTCCACATCCTCTTCTGCAAAACAAAAGATGAAGAAAGTCCAGAGGTCTCCTCTGAAAATACCAAGAGGGAAAGGCAGAGCCCTGTGTCTCTGACAGGGTCGAAGAGGGTTAGGAGGAATCCGGCTAACAAGGTGCCCAGGAACTGGAGACTTCTCCCCCTCCTCACCACTTCTCTCCACTAGTCAAGCATGAGCACATCTCCCAGGGAAGATCTTCAGGAGCTCATGATGCCAATCAACAGGCCATTTCTCACACCATTTCCACCGAGTTCGATAAGGCTCTCTGAATTGAGCGTTCAGTTTTAGAAAATGCTTCTTTAGGCTTTGTGTGCAATGAGCTATGTAAGCGGGCCCCAAGAGATGGTCTGGAAAAATTGTCTTTGATTTCAAAATTTCTGTGCACTGTCCAGCACACTCACATTTATATGGAGCGAGAACAGCTGGGATCTGATTGTCTCCACGGTTCATTTGAAAGACAGAATCCCCAGGTTCCAACAAGGAAGACCCACAGCCTGGCCACTCAGAAGTGAGGACGGCATGGAAGAGAAATGGCCCCAAATGAGGGAGAGCTTATAGGGTTTCATTTCACCCAGTTGTCAGTTTCTAAAAAGGGGGCTACAAAAGTTCAGACCTGTGGGACACTGTTTGTTTTTGAGGGACACACCTGGCAGTGCTCAGGGGTTATTCCTGGCTCTGCGCTCAGAATTTTTCTTGGAGGGCTCAGGGGACCATCTAGGAATGCCACATCAGCTGCATGCAAGGAAAGCGCACTACCACTCACTGTACTACCTCTCCAGTCCCCTCTTTGGGTATTATACTTAAGACAAAAGTATTAAATACTAAGCATTAATGGGAAGAAGCTCAGAGAATGAGCCCTGCAGGTACCAGCCCATTCAGTCCCAGCATAGTAAAACTGGAAAACACCAGGGTTCTGATGGACCTGCAACTAAAAAGATGTGTGAGGCTACAGCCCTGAAGTACAAGCTCAACCAAAAGTGACCCTGACCAGCAAGTGGACAAGCACAAAATGAAATGAACTGCAAACCAAGAAGAGCACTGCAGATCAGAGTACCACATGGTGATTCTGAATAAGTTCTGAAATAAGTTCTGAGCCCTGCCTTGTGTAGGCCCCAAATAAAACAAAAACAAAAACACAAACATAAAAGGTCTTTCTATTATCAATAAAGTAGGCTTACTGGGAACTGGAATGATAGTATAGTAAGACATTGCCTTGCACATGATTAACCCAGGTTCAATCCAAAGCTCTTTCAGGAGTGGTCCCTGAGCACAGAGCCAAGAGAATAAGTCCTGAACATGTCTATAAGTAAATAAAATTTTAAAAATTAAGTGGGCCACTTATTAGCTTCTCCTTCCTTCCTTCCTTCCTTCCTTCCTTCCTTCCTTCCTTCCTTCCTTCCTTCCTTCCTTCCTTCCTTCCTTTTCCTTCCTTTCTTCCTTCCTTCCTCCCTCCCTCCCTCCCTCCCTCCCTTCTTCTTTCTTTCTTTCTTTCTTCCTTTCTGGCTTTTGGGTAATACCACCAATGCTCAAGGGTTGCTCCTTGCTCTGTACTCAAGAATCAATGTTGGGGTCCTCAGGGGACCATATGAGATGCCATGAATTGAACTGGGGTCATCTTCATTCAATACAAGGACCCTACTTGCTGTACTATTATTCTGATCCCGCCACCCATTAGCTTTTCAAGAGAACCCCAGACTTAAGAAAAAGAGCAAGGAGTTGACTGTCTTGTCTGAGACCCAAGTGGGGAGGGAAAAAGAGTTTTCTGGAACCTGGAAAAGGCAAAATCTAGGCACTGCTTCTCCTGCCAGAGTGCCGCATGAAGAAGCTTTGCCTAATAGATCAGGCTGCCCAGTGTGACCGACAGAGACCCCCTGTGAGATCATTCCAGGCTGTGAGTTCTGTGCCAAAGGCAGCTTCTCCACAGTCCCACAAGCCTAGTTGAAAACATCACAGTGCCTTGTGCTGCTAAGATATTACATTCAAGAAAATGTAATCCGAATCCAGCTAATCCAAATCCAGCTCTGTCACAGCAGAGAATTATTACTAGGACTTGTAAGTGAATGTGTAACAGTTATTAGAGACTCGACCTATTATCAACAGTGTTTTTAATCACCACTGGGGCTATCAAACCTTTTGGAGGTACTTTTTCAGAAAAATCTATGGCCCTGGAATACCTTAAAAGTTCAGTTCAAGGGGCCAGAGGGATAGCGTGGAGGTCAGGCATTTGCCTTGCTTTCAGGACAGTGGTTCAAATCCCGGCATCCCATAGGGTCTCCTGAGCCTGCCAGGAGTGCTTTCTGAGCGTAGAGCCAGGAGTAATCCCTGAGTGCTGCCAGGTATGACCCAAAAACAAACAAAGAAAACAAAACAAAACAAAAAAAATCAGCTAAAAAAATAGTCAATTAATGCATACAAAGTGCTAACAAATGCATTACACAATGTAGATCAAGTTTATTAGAAATTCAAAATGATGGGGCTGGGCGGTGGCGCTGGAGGTAAGGTGCCTGGCCTTGCCTGCGCTAGCCTAGGAGGGACTGGACCGCGGTTCGATCCCCCAGTTTCCCATATGGTCCCCCAAGCCAGGAGCGACTTCGGAGCGCACAGCCAGGAGTAACCCCTGAGTGTCACCGGGTGTGGCCCAAAAACAAAAACAAAAACAAAAAACAAAAAACAAAAAACAAAAAAAAGAAATTCAAAATGACATGGGAAAGAACATTACAATATTAAAGGACCAGAGCAAGGCACAAAATTATTTTTGGTCCTCTTTTTCCTACTGTAGATATAATTTTGATGTGTTTATATAAGCACAGAAGAAAGGCAACATACATTCTAAAGTTTGTAGTATCTATTCCCCTGTGGGTATGAATTTTTTCTGTTGGGCTGTGATGTGTGGCTCAACAACAGGGAGAACATTGCTTGCATAGTCAAGCCCTGGATTTGATTCTTGATACTGAAAAAAAAATGGTTTGTTTTATTTATTTTGGGACCACATTCATCATTTTTGCTGGTGTTCGGAGAAATATAAAAGATACAGGAATTAAAGTCAGGTTGAATATATGCAAGGCAAGCACCATACCTGCATTACTATCTCTCTAGCCCCCAACATTTTTTTGTTTGTTTGTTTTTGGGCCACACCCCACGGTGCTCAGAGGTTACTCCTGGTTATCTGCTCAGAAATAGTTTCTGGCAGGCACATGGGACACCGGGATTCCAACCAATGATCTTGGGTCCTGTATCAGCTGCTTGAAAAGCAAACACAGCTGTGCTATCTCTCCGCCCCCCCCAATATATTTTTTTAAGCTTTGCTAGACATCTCATATTTTCTTTTTTGTTAGTGTGTTTTTTTTTGTGTGTGTGTCATACCCTAGCAGCAGCGCTCAGGGGTTACTCCTGGCTCTGCACTCAGAAATCGCTCCTGGCAGGCAAAGGGGACCATATAGAATGCTGGGAATCAAACCCAGGTCCACGCTGGGTCAGCCGTGTGCAAGGCAATCACCTATCACTGTGCTATCTCTCTGGTCTCCATCTCAAAATTTCTTCAATAAACAAAAACCACTTAATATTTCAGAGGAGGAAAATTGATAACATGATTCTTTTTTTTTCTTTTTTTTTTTTTTGGTTTTTGGGCCACACCCGGTGACGCTCAGGGGTTACTCCTGGCTATTCGCTCAGAAGTCGCTCCTGGCAGGCACAGGGGACCATATGGGGAACCGGGGGATCCAACCGTGGTCTGTCCTAGGTTATCGCAGGCAAGGCAGGCACCTACCTCCAGCGTCACTGCCCAGCCCCGATAATATAATTCTTATCATCAAAAATTAAGAAAAATCTGTAAAACAAAACAGCCTGTGGTAACTAAGACAGATAATATATAGAAGGTCTAATTTGAGAAAACACAATTAAAAAAAAAAAAACCCTTCCAAGGAAAATATTAATTTTTTCCTAGCAAATACTTATTACTAAAAAGCCCACTTATTGCACAGCTCTCTTTTGGGGAGTGGTTACATATGTACTATTAAATTATTAAATAACACTGGGCACCAAGACACAACTCAGAACCACGCTTCTTCTTTGTGCTTTTCATACCATCTTTAAGATCCGTATGCTGTCCCTGTATGAGGTCCCTATTCCATCAGTGTCTCTAGCTCTTTACTTTCTGACCCCTCAGAGAGAGACCCCTAAGCCCCCAGGCCTTGCCACCAACAAAGTCCTGAGGAAATGTCCCCGAGAGCCCACGGGAGGAACTGTTCAAAGTCACAGGTTTAAGTAGATTCCAGCAGGTCATTTTCCAGGCTGGTTCCCAGCAGCCAAGAGAAAATGGCTTCCTTGTTATTTATCTATTTTTTTTGTTTTGTTTTGGGCCAAACAAAACAATGCTCAGATGTTATTAATGGTTCTGCACTCAGAAATTACTCATGGTGGTGTTCAGGGGATACCCAGGATGGCCTCATACCAGGCAAGTGCCCTGCCTGATGTACTAGCGCTTCAGCCCCACAGCACAGCTGGCTGTTCATAACTAAGAGGCTGAGCCAGAGGATACCCCTCTTTACAAGCGAGGGTTGTAATGAAGAGGTGAAGCACACAGGCATCAAGGCTGGAAACAAAAGTCAGTGCTGTGCCTCATGGAATAAATAAAGGCCCAGAGCACCTAGATGATTTGAAAAGTATTTTCCAAACTGAGTATTCGATAGTTCCAGAACATCACAGAGAAACTATGACTGGGATGAAAAGCAAGCAGAGTAGAGAAGTGAAAGAGACTGAGCCTGGGTCTCTGAGGATGAATGACAGGGAGCCTAGCTGCCACACCTGCCTAGCCACCTTTCAGATAGCACAGCATGTGGCTAAGAGGACAGACTCTGGACCAGACAGTGCAGCTCAAATCCTAGATACGTCACTCGCTCATTATGTGGTTCTGGGCAAAAGGCTTTTACCTTATGAGCCTCAACTCCTCATACACTGAGGTGGCAATAGAAGTACTAAGATCATAGGGCTAAGTAAGTGCACATATAGAAAATGCTAACAGTATTAAGTATTAAGTGATGAGCAAATACATCTTTATCTAGTTTAAACTGCTGTTATTTTGGATCATAACCTAACATGAAAATGTACCTTAAAAGACAAGACCAGGGGCCAGAGTTATATAGCACAGTGGGTAGGGCATTTGCCTTGTATGCAGTCAACAGGGTTTGATCCCCAGAATACCCCGAGTCTGCCAGGAGTAATTTCTGGGTACAAAGCTAGGAGTAAATGCTGAGCACTGCTGGGATGTTCCCCCCACCCCCCCCCAAAATACCACAAGAAACAAATTCATTTTATTTATTTATTTATTTATTTATTTATTTATTTATTTTTGGTTTTGGGGTCACACCCAACAGCACTCAGGGATTACCTCCTGGCTCTACACTCAGAAATCGCTCCTGGCAGGCTCGGGGGACCATATGGGATGCCAGGATTTGAACCGACGCCCTTCTGCATGTAAGGCAAACACCCTACCTCCATGCTATCTCTCCAGCCCCACAAATCCAGTTTCAAAGCTTTCTATTTCTATTTCTGGTTATTAGTTCTGGGGTGTATGGTTTTTGTTTCTGGTTGTTTGCTTGTAGGTCACAACCTGAAGTAATTTGTGTGTGGGGTGGTGGGGGCGAGAGGCACACCTGGAAGTGTTCCGGGTTTACTCCTGGCTCTGCATTCAGCGATCTTTTCTAGTAGGCTTGGGGTACCATATGGGATGCCAGGGATCGAACCCAGGTCAGCCATATGTATGATAAATGTCCCACCTACAATATTTCAGGGTTTCTTCTGGCAGTTCTCAGGGGACCATGTAGTGCCAGGAGCCAACCATGGGTTCCTGTCTGTGAAGCCTGAATCCATTCCTTTCACTCTCTCCCCGGCCCCATCTTTGATCCTTCAGGAGGAAAGTATAAGTGTAAGTTGCACCGCACAGTGCAAGCTCTGAGTTATCGCAGGGGCACCAGGACTAACAGACAAAATGCTGAACCCCTTTGGGGGCCTCAGATTTGGGGCTCTAGTTGCCCCAAGATCTGTCCTTTGCTTTTACAGAGCACAACTCAGAGGGCAGGAGAAGAGGAAAGTGCAGCACTCCTGTAGGCTGAGAGGGTGACACACATTTGGTCAAAACGATGAGCACAGCAGGGCACGACAAACAGGCAAGCAGCAGCAGAGGAGGGAGGCACAAGCTCTGAAGGGCCCATTCAGCATAAACAGTCTGCTCAGAAGGATCATTAAGCACCCATGTGAGGAAATTCAACATATACTTGAAGTGAGAATGGAAGGCTAGAGCAAAGGCCACAGCTCTGTACATCCTCACAAAAGATGCAGTTAGAGGGGCCAGGTGGTGGCGTTGGAGATAAGGTGCCTGCGTTAACCTAGGACGGACCGCGGTTCGATCCCCTGGTTCCTCATATGGTCCCTCGTGCCTCCCAGGAGTAACCCCTGAGTGTCACCGGGTGTGACCCAAAAACCAAAACAAAAAAAGGATGCAGTTAGAGCTGGAGGGAATGGGGATGGAGGAATGGGGGGTTTCCTACAGCTATTTTAGGAGACACAGCATCCAAAAAAAGAAACCCAAACACTCTTTATAAAACTGCTCATGCAGGGCTTGACATAAATATGCCTGTTAGCTGTGAGATGTACCTAAGTGGCGACACCACTTATTTTCTATTTTATTATTTTCAGATAATTCCCAGTGCTATGCCTGAATTTAGCCTCACACAGGTCCCAGAAATTCGTCAGCCTCATAAAGGACTGGTTTGGGGCAGGAGTGATAGCACAGAGAGTAGGGTGTTTGCCTTGCACATGGCCAACCCAGGTTCAATCCCCAGTATCCCATATAGTCACCTGAGCCTGCCAGGAATAACAGAGCTAGGAGTAACCCCTGAGCAAACAATAAAACAACAACAAAATAAAGAACTGGTTCTAGCATTAACTGACCAGGATCACTGATCTGGCTACTGTTCTAAGCATTTCCCAGGAACCACCAATAATCAAGGCAAAGCCTCTAGATTCAGTAATTTGTAGGATCAGGATGCTTTCAACCTGACTGGTAGCTACAAAAGGATTCAAAGCATCACAGTCTCTCAGCACCTCTGGCTTATTTGATTCCTATTTTATAAAAACTAGACGCAAAGAAAGATTTTACATTTTCTTATCACCAAAGAAAACAGAATAAGAAAATGAAACAATACATCTTTTGGCCAGTCATAAGAATCCCCTAGGTCCTAGGGCCTAGGAGAACTTTAAAAAGTTCATCCAGA
>PVKC010033293.1:0-14001 GCA_004027635.1 Crocidura indochinensis
AAAAAAAAAAAAAAAAAAAAAAAAAAAAAAAATTAAAAAATTAAAAAAAGAAAGACCAAAAAAGCAATCCAATAAAACTTCACAGTTTAAAGTACTTATATATTTGAATTTATGCAATACATGCATAATATATGTGCCTACTTATTAAACATACTAAATTAGTTATAAAAATTAACCAATATTTTCTTCATGCTTTTTGATTTGGAGACCACAATTTTCCAAATAATGCAACACAGAACTACTAAGCATTAAAAAACCAAAACCAACTAGAAATATCACCAATTACCTAGAAAGACACAATGATAGACATTCTACAGAAGTGAATATAGCTTCAGAAATCTTGATTTTTTTTTTTTTTTTGGTTTTTTGGGCCACACCCAGTGACACTCAGGGGTTACTCCTGGCTATTCGCTCAGAAGTCGCTCCTGGCAGGCACAGGGGACCATATGGGGAACCGGGGGATCAAACCGTGGTCCATCCTAGGTTAGCGCAGGCAAGGCAGGCACCTTACCTCCAACGCCACCGCCCGGCCCCCGATTTTTATAAATAATTTCTCTAGAATCTGTAATTAAAATATCAGATTATGAAATTGCAAGTTAAGAGACTAAATCACGGGGCCGGAGCAGTGGCGCTAAAGGTAAGGCAAGTGCTAGCCTAGGATGGACTGTGGTTTGATCTCCCAGCATCCCATATGGTTCCTCCAAGCCAGGAGCGATTTCTGAGTGCTTAGTCAGGAGTAGCCCTTAGTGTCAATAGGTGTGGCCCCAAAACAAAAACAAAACAAACAAAAAGACTAAATCACAAATGTAATTCATTCAAAAAATCACTTGTTCTAAGCATCACTTAAGACTATAAAGAGAGTATTCTTTACCTTTTATGCAAGCCAAGTAAGGTGCTTGTGGTGCTTGTGTTTGCCTTGCCTGATGGTTGATCTGGGTTAGATCCCAACCATTGCACTCCTTAAATCTCATCAGAAATGATCCCTGAAGCACAGAGCCAAGAATTAAGGTTGGAGTATCACCAGGCATGGTCCCAGTACAAATATACCAACAAAACAAATACCACCTTGGAAGCTCTCCTCTAAAATAGAAAAACTACTAATCACTTTAAATATGTGATTATTCATGCATCATAATTTTCATACCACAAGATGTACTTTTTCCCCCAAAAGATGTGTCTCTGGAACAAATGCCACTTGGAGCTGAAGTCTGAGTGCAGAAGAGAGCATCTAAAAACTATGTGCATCTTATGGCCAGGAGCATCTTGTAGAGAAAAAAATATCGTACATCAATAATGCAACAATAATACTTCCAAAGTAGGTTAACCACTTTTAGTGTTTATTTGAGCTTATATTTGAGCTGTACAAAAAATATATAAACACTAAATTATAATTACTAAATGTGTCTAAACACAGTAGTAAAGTTCTCCAAATTAATGCTCCAGAGAAAGGTATATTTAATATTATAAGAAATTTAATTTAGGGCAGTCACCATGTTCACACCCAGCTAGCTCCAGAGATTTATTCTTTTCTTAAAAGAGATGTAAACCAACCCATGGAAAATCATGGTTATACTGGCCATGCAGCAGAAAGCTAGTAGGAGGAAGGGGTGACCCAAGCCACTGTGCTGCCAAAGTCAAGTCTGCTTATTCATCACCCCAAATCACCATTTTGCCTATGGCCCTGCCTTACCACCCCATTACACTTAGACATCAATCTGATCGAACTTTAGGTACGCTGATTTTGAGGCTGATAAGACCAGGACTTTTTGGAGCTAGTGCAGGCACCCTCCCCCACATATCTTCCTTCTTCCAGGAGGCCTGGCAGATGAGTGCACACCACTAAAAGTTTTAGTAACAATAATATTGCCCCTAAAAGTTTTAGTAACAATAATATTGTTTTGAATTTCTGGACAACTTCATTTGTTTGATGCTGTCATTCCTATAGTAAAACAATAATTTAACAGAATGGACAGCTAACAAGCTTATTAAGCTTTCTGCCATCGCATTAATGACTTAATTGGAGAAACAATAATTTTCATAAATGTGCTTGTTACTGTACTTTAAAATTTTCTTTCTTCCATTTTATTTTTTTCTCTTTCAATTTTTTGAATAATTTTGCTCTCACTTACCTGGAAACAAATATGGTAAAATATGTGATGCAGTTTCCTTAAATAAAGTTAATAAAAAAAAAAAAAGAAAGGCACTTATAACCAGATAGGGCTGGAGGTAAGACATTTGATTTGCACCTGTCTGATCCAGATTTGATCCCTGGCATTCCAGATGGTCTCCTAAGAGCCATCAATCCCTGAGCAGAGCCAGGAGTAAACCCTCTGCATTACTGGGTGTGTTCCCCCTGACACACAACAAAAATGTAGAGTTGGACAATACTGTATTAGTAAGCAAATCACTAACCTTGTATATGTTGACCTAGGTTTGATCTCTAGCACCAGATATGATCCTCTCCACGCCCTCCAGAAGTGACCTCTGAATACAGAACCAGATATAAACCCTGAGCATTTCTGGGGGTGGCCCCCCTAAAAAGAAACAAACAAACAAAAAAAGAACTTAATAGGCTTCCATAAATGCCTATTCAAAAACTATAAACACTGGTTTTTTTGTTTTGTTTTTACATTCAGTTACATGTTTTTATTTTATTTTGTTGTGATTTAAGAATTTATGGAGGGGCCGGGCGGTGGCACTGGAGATAAGGTGCCTGCGCTAACCTAGGACGGACCGCAGTTCCATCCCCCAGTTCCCCATATGGTCCCCCGTGCCTGCCAAGAGCGACTTCTGAGCGAATAGCCAGGAGTAACCCCTGAGCGTCATTGGGTGTGACCCAAAAACCAAAAAAAAAAAAAAAAAGAATTTATTCATAGTTGGGTTTCAGACATACAGTGATTCAGGGCCAATCCCACTATCAGTGTTGAGCTCTCTCCACCAAAGTTCCCTGAGTGCATCCCATACAGGAACAGTACTATCTCCCTAGCCCTGTTGATGAAATTCTTTTATTTTAGTTTGTAATAGAACTGCATTATTTCCCTTTGTTATTAGGCAGTTTTCAGAGTGAGAAAATAACTGGCATTAAAATTAAAACACTTGGAACCGGGCGGTGGCACTGGAGGTAAGGTGCCTGCCTTGCCTGCGCTTGCCTAGGACAGACTGCAGTTCGATCCCCCGGTTCCCATATGGTCCCCTAAGCCAGGAGCAACTTCTGAGCGCGTAGCCAGGAGTAACCCCTGAGCGTCACTGACTGTGGCCCAAAAACCCAAAAAAAAAAAAAAATTAAAACACTTAATTTCTTTATTTTCCCCTCATAATCAAGAAGACCCAAGGAATCCAAAGTATTTTATTTTTATCCATTTTATTCAATTAATTATAATAAGCATTTATTAAACTGTATACTTCCTAAGGGCTAGGAATGATATATTGAGGGGATGGGAGAAGTTAAATCAAAACTAAGATTTACACTAATCTCTTAATTCTAGTTATGTCATTTATTTTGACCTTAATTTAGATTAGGTAAGTTAGTTTCCACTTATCTCTATAGGTAAATTTTATATTGTAGAACCCTCCTCTAAATTAGGTACCAATTTGATCCCTGAAATGAATTATTTTCTTAAAATAGAACTGCAGTACTTTTTTAAAGTTTTCCATCAGCCCATTCAAAGTTCACTGAGTAATAATTAAGATTGTGTTGAAGAAAATAAAGGAAAAACTGACATTTTATGTGACTATTGCTGTAGTCCTTTAGAAATTAAGTCACCACTGGTGGCTTACTTGGATGGCCTCTTTAATGAACTATTTCCCTTCTTGAAAATGAAATGTATTCAAGTTTTTAATAAGCATTAGACTTGAAATTAGAAACCTGTGACAGTTTTGAGGGAGAGCAAGAAGGTTTTTTTTTTTTTTTTTTTTTGGTTTTTGGGTCACACCCAGCAGTGCTCAGGGGTTACTCCTGGATCCATGCTCAGAAGTTGCTCCTGGCAGGCACGGGGGACCATATGGGGCACCGGGATTCGAACCGATGACCTTTTGCATGAAAGGCAAACGCCTTACCTCCATGCTATCTCCCGGGCCCCGAGCAAGAAGGTTTAATCAAATCTGGGTTTTAGGAAAATTCTGGAATTCAAGCATGTGACAGATGTGAAAAGCCAGAGTCAGAGAAAGCAAAAGAACTGAATAGAATGATTATTAGAATATTTGTTAGCACTTGGTGAAACCTGTGTTCTAAACTCTATGTACCGTGTATGCTCAACTATAAGCCGAGTTTTTTTGTGCCGAAAAATGTGCCGAAAATCTCTAAATTTATACTCGGGTCATACAGATTATTTGACTCGGTGCTTCAGCTCAGACCACAAGTCGCAGCTGAGCCGATGGGGACTAGTATCAGTGTAACAAAGAATGCATTTGGAAAGGATTTGGGTTTAGTAACTCCTATGCGTCAGAGAGAATTAATGAACTGAAGGAAAGAGAGAGCTTATCGGATTGTCCAATAAGAAATTATTATTATCTCTCATTTGTAGAGTAAGAAGATGGACATGTAATTTCAAATTTTTTTTTTTTTTTTGTGGTTTTTGGGTCACACCCGGCAGTGCTCAGGGGTTACTCCTGGCTCCATGCTCAGAAATTGCTCCTGGCAGGCACGGGGGACCATATGGGGCACCGGGATTCGAACTGATGACCTTTTGCATGAAAGGCAAATGCGTTACCTCCATGCTATCTCCCGGGCCCCGTAATTTCAAATTTTTAGTTTGAGAATTGAGAGATGAGAATAAAGGCATCCATAGTAGATAATTCTTTTAAGAATGTGACTTAAATTTATATGTAAATGTTGATTATAAAGAGCAAATAGAGAATAAGAGGTTTCTGAAAATGTAAAGAGCTTGGGTTTTAGCGACAGTGTGGTCAGTAATGTCAGATACAACAGAGTTATCTGTGAAACATTCATTAAGAAAGAAATGAACATTGAATTTGGCCATTAGGAATTCCCTGAGCCCAGAAGCTAACTTTTATTGAGTATCAAATATAAGAGAATGCAGTGTGTATGGAATAGGAGACATAAAAATGTAAGACATGGGGCCGGGTGGTGGCGCTGGAGATAAGGTGCTTGCGCTAACCTTAGGATGGACCACGGTTCGGTCCCCCGGTTTCCCATATGGTCCCCCGTGCCTGCCAGGAGCGACTTCTGAGCGAATAGCCAGGAGTAACCCCTGTGCGTCACCGGGTGTGGCCCAAAAACCAAAAAAAAAAAAAAAAAAAAAGTAAGACATAAGTAATTCAAACTAAAAGCCACTTTTTTGGGATTCAGACCCTCTATGGAGATAGTGGTCATTCTGCTTGTCATGTCACTGTTTGGGACTTGGACAGGCCATGTTTATCTCTAAGAACAGAAGACTGCCTAAAGGGGACAGATTCTAGATAACCAGGAGTGGTGGTAGGTGACTTAGGGTTTTCCAACCTTTCCCACAGAAATACATGTGCACATTTGTAGATACAAGTTTGAAGCTAAACACAAGAGCATACACCCTGTTTTTCCTAAATCTGCCTTTGCCCTCTCTTCCCTTTTGAGATGTAAAGACCCACTTAGGCTTGATTAATTAGTATTAGTTAGGTACTTTGTGGGGTGTTGAGTAGCCAATAAAAATTGTATGGGAAGGATAGTTTGTGACTCATTTCTCAAGGCTGGAAGCTTTGCTTTTCTCCCTTAAGTATGTCTTGTTTTTCTTAATTCTTGTGGCGCCCCTACTCCAGGTCCGTTCACTCAGGATGGCAAGTGGAACCACTACAAATATACACACGTGTGCCCAATGCTTCACCTGATACCTCATACCCAGTTATGTGTCTGGGCCTCCCTCCTTTCCCTAGTACAGCAGTGGCAAGGTGCACACAGGAATGTCCTGTTAGAGGATGGACAATGAGAACAAGCCACAAAGTCCCAGGTCAGAGACAGGTGTACAAAGATATACCAAGCCCTGTCCTGTGGCAAGAAAGAGAATGGGTCCGTTGTTTGGGGAATATCAAGAGAGACAACATTCAGAGACATTTTCCAATACTGCTTATTGACATTGACTCAAATCTTTTGAGTTTAGGCTCAGATTATTTAAAATTACTTATAGGTGGTGGGATTGAGAAACTTTTCTTGTGTTCAAAAATACGAGTGATGGCAAAGCTTGCCTTGTACACAACCAAGCCGGGTTCAGTCCCCGGCATCCCATATGGTCCCCTGAGTCTGCCACTCAGTAACCTCTGAGTCCCGTTAAGTGTGGCCCAAAAAATGCAAGGCATAACAAAATATTTTGAATCTTTGATGGTGATGTGAGCTGACTGTAAACTAAGGTCACATTGTTAACAGCATTGTAAAAAAATTACCTTAGCTATAATACATTTAAAGAGTAAAATTAGGAATAAATCTAGAACAATCATTTTTAAGATTTATTGAAACATCAAAATTAATACTTGACATTTACATATTGTTTTATAATTTATAAATCCTTTCTTATAGGAAATTGGCTAATCTTTTAAAAACAACTCTTTAGAATAGATAAGAATTATAAGGATAAGAATTATAAGGATATCAAGATTATTGGAGGTAAAGAAATAAAGAATCTTTACTACAGATACTTTGTGGATTCACTGAATTCACAATTTCTTCCTTTACTTACATTGCTTTACTTATCACCATGTTAATTCAAAATCTAACAAAAATGTAACTTCAGATGAAGGGTTAAAGTATGCATTCTCACTAAAACAGTGAATAAACACTTATTTTATTCAAAATATGGTTTATATACTACTATGTGCCTTAAATATTACTGTGAAAGATTTGTAATTCACTTTGCCCACAATAAAAAAAACAAGAAAGAAAAAAATATGGTTTATAGGGGATGAAGAGATAGCGCAGCAGTAGGTAGGGCGTTTGCCTTGCAAGCGGCCGACCCAACACTAAAGGTGGTTTGAATCCCAGCATCCCATATGATCCTCTATGCCTGCCAGGAGCGATTTCTGAGTAGAGAGCCAGTAGTAGCCCCTGAGCACTGCCAGGTGTGACCCCCCCCCAAAAAAATGTTTATATTGAGACTTATCAGGCCACTTGCCTTGCAGGTGGCCAACCCAGATTCAATCCCTAACACCCCATATGTTTCCCTAAGTCCCTCCAAGAGTGATCTCTGAATGCAGAGCCAGTAGTAAGCCCTGAGCGCAGCTGAGAATAGTCTCAGAACAATACAAGAACTATGTACATTATAGCTACCACAGGTTTAAGAATAATTAGGCTAGTAGTGGTTTAATTTTGTTTAGTAAATGTATGCTGTTCCTCTTACAAATTGTTGCTGCCTTTTCCATGTTTTCTCTGTATTATTAAAACACTAGCTATACAACTTAAAATTAAGCTCTTAATATTTGTACTCAATACTCATGCTTTGTTTACTATCATATTTTCTTTATTGCTGTCGAACTCAGTTAAAGCTAATATTAATAGCTAATATTAATAGCTAATATTTGAGTATTTTTGACAGATAATATGATTAGAAATGTGTAAAGAGGAACTTTTTTGATCTTAACCTCTTTAAGGT
Organism: Crocidura indochinensis; assembly: GCA_004027635.1. NCBI lineage: Eukaryota > Metazoa > Chordata > Mammalia > Eulipotyphla > Soricidae > Crocidura > Crocidura indochinensis. The sequence goes on from PVKC010033293.1 coordinate 7,572, forward strand.
GTAAGGCATTCTTTCATAAGTTGCATTTTTGTTCGTATTTGTTACTTCCATACCTCTGGGGGGAGAAATTAGAACTGTGTTGAAAGAAAGGTTAATTATAAAGCAGAATCAATTTCAACTATATACATAGATGTTTTTGTCATAGTATGTACTGTTTTTCATGATTTTACCCTAAGGGATCAAGTGATTTTATATATGTGTGTGTATGTATATTTTTGTGTGTTTACATATACATCCACAGTAACTTGAGAAATGAAGTCCAAATAATATAAGGTATGCATAAAGCAATAATAGATTAAATGTGTTGTGATTATAGTGACAGTATGATTGTGGTCCCAGACATCTCATAGTTCCCTGAGTATCACTGGGACCAAGCACTGAACCACCAAGAATGGCTATGATCAAATAGTCCCCATCCCCAAACATTGCTGGGGATGAACTCTATTTTAAAAAATCTATTCAAATTAACCTGTATAATTCTTAAATGACTCATCAGTTGTTTGCTTAAAGCATTGTATTTAGAATTATGAATTTAAGTTCTGAAACTTACTCTTTTTTTAATCACGTTTTATTCCTGCCTTTTCTTTAAGTAAGAGACATTGCTTACTCTGTAAATGATAATATATATATATATATATATATATATATATATTTTGGTTTTTGGGCCACACCCAGTGATACTCAGGGGTTACTCCTGGCTATGCACTCAGAAGTCGCTCCTGGCTTGGGGGACCATATGGGAAACTGGGGGATCGAACTGCGGTCCATCCTAGGCTAGCGCAGTCAAGGCAGGCACCTTACTCCAGCGCCACAGCCCGGCCCCGATAATTTTTTTTTTTATATCTTTTTTTTTTTGGGGGGGGGGGTTTGGTCACACCCGGTAGTGCTCAGGGGTTACTCCTGGCTCCATGCTCAGAAATTGCTCCTGGCAGGCACGGGGGACCATATGGGGCACCGGGATTCGAACCGATGACCTTTTGCATGAAAGGCAAACGCCTTACCTCCATGCTATCTCCCGGGCCCCTATATCTTTATTTAAACACCTTGATTACAAAAATGGTATTTATTATGTTTCTATAGTATCTTATCTGTGGATTTCAAAGTACTTTTCAAATCTGACAAAAAGACTTCCTGAGCGAAATGAAACATGTTCTGTTTTAGGAGAATTGGCATAACGTAGAATTAACTCTGTTGATTTCATAGTTTACAAGGATTATTAGAGTAGAAGAGGTAGTGTTTAAATGCCCATGCAAAATAGTTTTTTTAATTGCTTCTTTAGGAATAGGAAACATAATTTTTTTAACCATCGTTTTAGGTCAACAGCAAGGACAAGATGGAGTGAAAGTCCAGCAAGCTACAATAGCTCCTGTAACTGTAGCAGTTGGAGGAATTGCTAATGCAACGATAGGTGCTGTTAGTCCTGATCAACTCACACAAGTGCATTTGCAGCAAGGTCAGCAAGCTTCTGATCAAGAGGTGCAACCCGGCAAGAGACTTCGAAGAGTTGCCTGTTCCTGTCCTAACTGTAGGGAAGGAGAAGGAAGGTAATGTCTCTGTCTCTCTTCCCTTTTTTTCTCCTTTTCTCCTTCTTTCCTCCCCCTCTCTCTCCTCTCTCATCTCTCTCTCCCTCCCAGAAATTGAGATGTAATTTTTTTGTTTGTTTTTTGGGCCACACCCATTTGATGCTCAGGTATTACTCCTGGCTAAGTGCTCAGAAATTGCCCCTGGCTTGGGGGGACCATATGGGACGCTGGGGGATCGAACCGCGGTCCTTCCTTGACTAGCGCTTGCAAGGCAGATACCGTACCTCTAGTGCCACCTTGCTGGCCCCAAGATGTAATTTTTTTATGACCAGGATTAGATTAAGCAACTGTTCTAAGAATGGGATTTCAGTGGTCTTTTACCTCCTGCCTTTTAAAAATGATTTTCTTTTTTTTATGAATTATATAAATATTGAAAATAAAATACAGTTCACTGACAGTGCTCAATTTAATTGTTTTTAATATGTTCACAAATATGTATGACTATCACCTTAATCTTAGAAAACATTTTGTCACTCCCAAAAGAAAGCCTTTATTTATTAGCAATCATTTTTCTGATCTCCCAGCCCTCTCAATATTAGGTAATCTTGATAGATTTGCCTATTCTGGACTTTTCATATAAGTGGAATCATAAATTATGTACAGTGGTTTGTAACAATTTATTAAATTGTTTCTAAGGCTTTTCGTGTTTTAATGTATGTTAATTTTAGTGAGTATGCAGCAATTCCATTCTATAGGTAGAATTTTACTTATCTATCAATTGGATGTTTGGGATTTTTTATCATTTAACTACTAGACTACTATAAACACTATGTTTTTATTTCTTTTGGGTATGGACACGAGAATGGAATTAATTGTTCAAACTAGGTCAAGCCATTTGAGGAATTGCCTGATTGTTTTCCAAAGTAGTTGAACCATTTTCATTGCCACTAATATTTATATAACTGTTTTAAGGGAAACTCCCGTCTTTATTCCATTTAAAATTAAGATTGCCTTTTTCTCATTGAATTATTACAGTCTTTTATATACCCTAGATATGAATTCTTTACTGGGTATGATATATAAATATTTTCTTATCATTCTGTTTATCTTTTGATTTTCTTCAGTATGTCCTTTTACAATGCAAATACAAATTGCAAATGCAAATTACAATGGCAAATGGAGATGTTTAATTGTTCATTTCAATTGATATATTTTATAATAATATATTTAAGCGCCATGGTTATAAACTTGTTTGTAGTTGGGTTTCCATTATAAAAAAGAACACCCCCCCCTTTGCCAGTATAATCTTCCCACCACCAATGCTCCCCACCTTCCCCTCCCCCACCCCCTACCTGTATTAGAGACAGGTATTCTACTTCTCCCACTCACTGCCATTGTCAGTATAGTTGTTAGTATAGATATTTCTCTAACTGGATTTAAGTTTTGCATATTAATCTATCCTGCATCCTGGTGAGCTCTTATTTATTTCATTATTTTTTTTTATTGGTTTCTATATATAAAACCATGTCATTTGTAAGTAGAAACGGTTACTTCTGTCTTCTACTCAGGATGACTCTTAGTTTTCTTATCTTGTATTTTCTGTCGTATAAGATGACCCTTAAATCCATGAAAAACTTCCTAAAAATTCTTAAAAGTAAGAGGGGAGCGGTTCACTCATCCCTGAAGCTGGAGTAAGTTTCAGTATGCTGTATACTGGCATATAAGACAACCCCTGACTTTTAAGAGTCTTTCATGGGCCAAAAAGTCATCTTATACGCCAGAAAATATGATAATTAATTATTCATGACCTTCAGCTCTGTATTGAATGAAAGTGCTTAAAAATGAGAGAAAGTGACAAAAGTCTTTACTTTGTTTCTGATCTAAGAAAAATGTCTTAGACCATTAAGTACAGTATTATTTCTGGATTTATCATTGATGTACTTAGTTAAGCTGAAGGATCTCTTTTTTTCATGAAAGGATATTGGGTTGTATATAATGCTTTTCTCTATTTCTTAAAATAATTTTGTAGTCCTTATTTTAATTCTATCAATAAGTTATATTATGTTATCAGATGTTAATAGTTTTTGTATTTTGTAATTTGGTCGTGGTATATATGTTGCTGGATTCAGTTTGCTAACATTTTTGTTACTGATTTTTGTATGAATGTCATGAGAAATATTGATGTGTAGTTTGTCTGGTTTGGGATGAGAGTACTAATGTCCTCATAGAATGAATTGTTTGTTCCCTATCACCTTCTATGGTCCCCAGAGCCTTCCACAAGTGATTCCTGAGTGCAAAGTACAGAAGTAAGTCCTGAGCTGAGCACAGCAAGGTGTAGCTGAAAACAAATTAAAAAACATTTTTGAGTACTATGGTTAACTTTGAGTTTTGGTACCATTTATCTTTTTTTTAATTCTTTTATTTAAAAAGAACAGTTTACAGAGTTGCTTATAATGCAGTTGTTTCTGGCATTCTGTGTTCCACCCAATCCTGTCATCATTGCAACATTCTCTACCATTGAACCTGGTGCTTGGGGAGCCAGAGTTCCAGAGAGCTGATTCAGGAGCTTATGTTGTGTATGTGTATGTAGTCCCCCTATTTGAGATGCCACCCTAGCCACCCCCACCTCCTCATTCCCAGTTAATTCTGAATCTGTGTCTGAGGTTTATTCTGATGTGGGATGGTGTCTCTCAGCTCTCTTTCCTTGCTGTCTTCTGGCAATCTAGCTAGCCTACAGTGTAGCCTGTTCTCCAGTGAATCTGTTATTACTGTCCTCCCAGTTGTCTATTGCAACTATTTCTGCTATCTTAAAGAATAGTCAGACTACACTTCTCAAGTGAAGTCTGTTTCGTTGGCAAGAGATTTGGAACTCTTTTATTGCATGCTTCTCCCTTTAGCCAGAAATCTATGTCATGGTTTTTGAATGGGTGCCCTATTTCTCTTTGGGGAACCTGTGCCCATTGCACCAAGAACATTCATTATGGGGAGCAGCAGTGGCCTCAGTTCTTTTTTGCTTGCCTTTTCTTAGAACCTCTGCTTATGAACCAAGTCAAGGACAATTTGAACCCCAGTATTTTTATTTTATCTAAGGTAGAACCTGGGTATAAGGTATTAGAGTCCATGGAAGAAGGATGTGCCTTTTGTCAGCTACACTCACCTGAAATGTAGCCCATGAACAGTTTGCTTGGTAGTACCCCCCATCTCCATACCAGTCTGTAATGTTTCTAATGGAAGAGAGGTAGAAGGGAGGGAAGAAAGAAGACTGTAAGTCTTGGTTCAAAGGCTATACCATCCTTGTTATATTTTATTTCTTTGAGTTGTGTATTTGTTAAGCTGATATTAGAGACTAATATTTGTTGTGTATTTGTTAAGCTGACATTAAAGACTAAATGACATTTGGTTTGGGGCTTTTTATAGTTTTCACCAGCTTCACTGGAAGTTCTTTTCTACCTTCCTAAATACAAAACTGCACCTTATTCTTTTAAATTGGAATTACCAACAGTTTGATATTTTACAGGATTTTCAAGTGTCTTAGAAAGCTTAGGGATATTTATTCTAAGGAAAAGCTAGGAAAGGAACATGAAATGCTGTGGGTGGGATTCATAAAATTTTTATAGCAAACATGGATTTCATATAGTACTTGTGCTATATTTAAAATTTTTTTATGGAGGGCAGCTGTGTACTCAAGGTTATTCTTGACTTTGTGCAAGGAACCACTCCTGACAGGCTCAGGGGACCATACAGGATGGTGGGGATCAAACCCTGGTTCGTCTCTCACAAAGTAAGTGCCTGGCCCACTGTACTACTGCTCTGACCCCATTTTTCTGATTTTTAACTACGGTTATGCCACATGAGTTGTCCAAAATTAGGAAAGCTGTTCTTGGGGTAGAGAATAACTGAAAGGAAAGGAGCTTTGCCTATGGGAAGCCCTGGTTTCAATCCCTATCGTCACATCGTTTCTCCCCTCCCCCCCACCCCCAATCCCAGAATTGGGAGTAACTGCTGAGCAGTTCAGGGTGTGACCCAGAACACCATCCAGCATAAAAGCCACACATACACATACACACTAAAGCATCCTTTAGTTATTTTTATTCCTTTTTATATTTCCATAAATTTATAAATGGTATTGAGATAATAATGTTCGGTTTTGGTTTTTGTTAGAGGCAGTAATGAACCAGGAAAAAAGAAGCAACATATCTGCCATATTGAAGGATGTGGTAAAGTGTATGGTAAGACATCTCATCTCCGAGCACACCTACGCTGGCATACTGGAGAAAGGCCTTTTGTGTGCAACTGGATGTTTTGTGGCAAAAGATTCACAAGGAGTGATGAGCTTCAGAGACATAGAAGAACCCATACAGGTTAGTCATTTAAGGACTTGCTTTTGTTTTATTTAAAATATTTTTTAAAGTTATTTTTTTCAATCTTAGATAAAAATTAGAAAATAATTTAGTTAGCCATATAGAAATAAGCACAGTAGAGACTAGTGGTTATATAGAAATGTTGAAGTTTAAAATTCTTTACCTCTAGAGACTGAGAAGATAGCTCATGTGGTAGAATGCCATGCATGGCATGTGCAAGACCCAAGTTTGAGTCTCTGTATGCCAAACTTCCAAAATATTTCAGTATGTTTTTTGTAAACTCTATCGACATAATTCTATGGAATTTATTTTCTTTGCTTCTCTTATATTCTTGAATTCTTAAATTCACATTATTTTTGTCAGTGAAAAAATAGGTGAAAAACAGTTGAATTACAGTCTATCTTATAAGTGTCTATCTTATAAGTATTTTTTCTTAAAATACAGAATTTTGATGAAAATTTCAGAAATGAGATACATTAATGGACCTCTCGGAATTGACTGTTACTTACTGGTTTGAGCTTTTGGTGGTTTTCTTTTCTTTTTTTT
>PVKC010033294.1:0-14001 GCA_004027635.1 Crocidura indochinensis
AATCAAGCGTAAAATTGCAATTTACTTATAAAAACAAAACATTTAATGACTAATTCAATGAAGTCGTTGATATGTTATTTGCAACTTAGTACAAAATTATGCCTTATTTCCATACATTGGGTTGTAGTTTTATCAAGGACTTCAGTATGTTCATATGATAATTAAATATAGTGGTGAATTTGTCCTCTGAATTTATGGAGGAACTGTGTAAGTAAAATGAGTCAGAGAAGCCACATGTAAAACTCAGGTTTGATGCTAATGTTTGTAATGCACTTGCTTGCCTATGTGCTTTGCTGGCTCAGCCCAAAGTAATGGTGATTCTAAATAATATGGATAAATCTCATGTGGAGAGAAATAGACATAGTATGGGAGGGGAAGAGGAGGAGACATTCAATTCTATATAAAATTCTGTCTAATATCTGACTACTTATTTATTTTTTATTTTCTAGACATCTTAAAAATCTCATAGCACTTTGAACACATATGTTTGTGTGTGTGTTTGTATGTTGTGGTGCTGGGATCAAACCTAGGACCTCATGATTACAATAAGTGATCTGTCTCTGAGTTTCATCTCTAAGAATAAAACATTTTTTAGAAATTAAGACAATCTTTTGTATTTCTTACACCTACTTAGGAACATGTGAAATAAAATACAGATAGAAAATAAAAATGTATAAAAAATCTAAAAGGTATTTTACTTACAGATGTGATGATTAAAGCCCATAGAGTGACAATTTACACCAAAATAAATTTATAGACTATAAAATATGAGGATCCATTAAATAAGCTACACAAAGAACTTAGCATGTAGTGATGTATTTCCCATAATTATATGTGATGTTTTTAGTCAATTATTTAATATGAATTTTTATGAATGTATCTGATTAGGCTTTAAACCTGCAATTAAATTTTCTTTTTAATCACATTTTCTTATTTTGTTACACAGAGCAATTTATTTTCAGGAAATCTGTTCATGTGTGATGCAAATATCCCAAGTACATGAAGATAAAGGAGATTCTTAAACAGATGAGGGGTCTGGTGTTGTGAAGGAAGTCAAAGAAAAACTCAAAATGGTTGATAAATTTCCTTTTTTCCACACACTTTCTGATACAATGCCACTGTGTTTGTGCATTCTCTACTTCTGAGGGGTATTTCACTCTTCTGTCTCCATATTGGACCAGAAGATCAGGGATCTATAGGTGTAGTGTCTGATGAGTCAGTCTCTCCTTAAATGGTCCATGTCATTCCATTGAACAGTTAACATGCTGAATAATGGAACCCAAAACGTTTCCTTCCCTCCCTTCCCTTCCTTTCTTTCCCTGTCCCACTCCTTCCTCTCCTTCCCTTACCTCCCTTCTCTACCTTTTCTTGCTTCCTTTGTTTCCTTCACTTTCTTTCCTTAGATTCTTTCCATTTTTTCCTGTTCTTTCCCTCCCCACACTTTTGTGCTTATGGTTATCATGCTCAGAGATTAGTCCTGACAGGCTCTGAGGACCATATGTAGTGAGAGGGATGGAAGCCAGGTAGTCCAGGCAAGGCAAGTGCCCTTCCCACAGTGCTAATGCTTAAGCCCCTTTCACATTCTACTTCTAAGGTAAATTACATATTTACTTGATATTCTCTACGAAGAACTTCTATTATATTATTTTAATTGCTTGATATTTTTATGCTCTAGGTTTAAAATTTTACTTTTCTACAGACTTTTTTGTTTTTGATTTTTGATCCACACCCAGTAGCACTCAGGGGTTACTCCTGGTTCTGCATTCAGAAATCACTCCTGGCAGGCTCGGGGAACCATATGTGATTCCAGGAACTGAATCCTGGTCTATCCAGGTTGGCCACTTGCAAGGCAAATACCCTGCCACTATGCTATCATCAGGCCCCAATCCATAGACTTTTTCTAAAATGACAGTAAAAACTAGGATTGTAGTGAGTCCAAAAAGAATTCCAGGGCTCAAGGAAATAGTATGCAAGACATGTACCAGACCTGGCCTCAACCCCTGTACCACCTCACTCTTCTAAAACCATTGCAGGACTAGGGCAACACCAGACACAACTTGACCTGCCAGTTTGGCTGGTTGTGAAACTTAGGGAGCATTTGCTGGGCCTCCTGAGTACTTCTTGGGAGTCCCCTTTCCACATTTCAGATCATTTTTTCTTTTGCCATACTACAGATATCATATTAGTTCTTTTGTGTAGTGTGGATGTACATCCAACTGTCCTGAGGTGGTGGTCAGGAAACTACATACAGAACATATATACATATGTTCTGTATGTAGTGTATATATATATATATATATATATATATATATATATATATATATATATATCCCAGATTGAACCTAGTTCAACTATATGCAGGGCAAATTCCTTCTTCACTGGACTATTGCTCAGACCCAACATCATTGACTTTTTATTTTGTTTTTGGGTCATACCCAGTGTTGCTTGGGTAACTCCTGACTCTGTGTTCATCAATTATTCACAACAGGTTTAGTGGAACCATATGGGATGTTAGATATCAAACTCATGCTCTCCAGATAAAAGGCCAATGCCTTTCTTGCAGTACTATCTTTCTATCCCTACATCACAGACATTTAAAGAAGTTTCCCCAAAGATGGGTTCACTAGTTTCCAAACATTCAGGTAAGATCAATATGCTACCCTTTTCAGACTCACCCAGATAAATGAAGAAACAGGAATTTTCCCAAATAGGTTCTATGAGACAAAAAGCATAGTATCAAAAACAACTGAGAGATCATGCCAAAATTGCAGACTAGATGCTTCTCAGACATTTGGCTAAAATCAAGTGTAGCATTCTGTTCTTATCAGTTTAATATCTGATACATCATCTATCCGAGGACAATATATTAAATGGATTTTTGGAGCAGGGAGTTGGAATAGGAGCTGGCTCCTTCCACTCAACACATTGACCTGATATTGGAGTATCTCCAGGAATGGTGCACCTCCCTTATAAAAAAAATTGCAGACTAGTAGCCCTGATGAATATAGATGCAAAATTACTAAATAAAATATTAGTCAACAAAATTAAGCAATAATTTAAAGGATCATTCACACCATGATTCAGTGGTATTAACAATTGGAATGCAAAGATCATTTAATACATACAAGTTGATATGTGATATATCAATCCAAGATCTATAATTGACACATAGCTCAGAACAAAAATGTCAAATAACTTCACCTAAAATGGGGGAAAGTAAAAGATATACTTTTAATTTTTTTCATTTACATTCATTTTTGGTCTTATGTTTTCATTACAATGAGTCTTAAAAACATTCAAATAAGATAAATCTAATAGAAGATAAGCACTAAGTACATTTTTAATTGCATTGTATATACTAAATTGAAAAAATTCAGTTACACAATTGTACATGAAAGCAAATGTTGTTTGATTGATTTTGTTCTTTATAATGAAGTAATATACCCATCTCATAATTATCAAGGAATTGATCATGATTTAAAATCATACATTCTAAGAATTGTAGGTTTTGCTCGCTAGATAATTCTGTGAGAAGATAATTGAAGAGAAAATATGCAATACTGTTATCCAACGTCCTTAAAGTCCTGGTGTTTGTTTTGTTTTATAAGAATAAGACCAAATGCTGATTAGGTAAAAGTTAATATTGAATTCATAAGCAATGAAAGAAAAATAATTGGGTAATTGTCTTTCAGCAAAGCTTTAAAAAATGAATAAAGCAAATCAGCAGCCAAGAAAATACCATGCCACAGAAAATGATTTGCCTTTTCTAGATTCATTTCAAAATTCATAATAGATTTTGTTCCCTTGCTTTTGCAGTAATACATTTATTTCATGCCCAATTTGGAGCACAGTCAACCAGAGAATCCCCTTATAAATATAAAATAAAATGACTTCTTATCTGAAGCTTACCAGTAAACTTAGGAGCCTAATGCAATGGTGAGATAAAATCTAAGCAGGTTTTACTAGGTTTTAAAGAAAAGCAATTATTACTTTACCAGTGCATATAGATGAATTTTAGCTTACTCATACTAGCATTTAGGTAGGATATGTTCTGGTATTCTCACTGAGAAACTCTAAAATTGAGGAAAGGATAGTAAACCTCAAAATATAGCAAAGTTAAAAAAAGATAAAGAAAACTATGGCAAAGTTATGTTTAAAAGCTTTTCATTGGAATATTTTACCATAATCATCATTTTATTTAGAATTAGAGGTATTTTTCTTCTTTTTTTTTCTATGGTTTTGGTCTTCATACCTTGAATCTCACACATAGGAACCATATTTTCTACCATTAAATTATCCCCCCAGTCTTATTTCTAGATTTTGAAGGAAAATTTTGCCACCCATAAATTAATCAACCAAGCTCTTAAATATGGAATATATGTGGATTTTATAACAATTGCTAAGAAAGTCCTTGAATCTTGCAATGGACAACTATAATAATGATAATTATTAGTATGAGGTAGTATTGTTAGTATAAAGGCCATTTTTTGCTCTTTTTGAAAATGTATGCTTTTTTTTCTCTATGAAAATTGTGCCACAGCTGGTAGTGCCCAGAGCTTACTCCTGGCAGGGATCAGGGGGCCATATGTGGTGCCAGAAAATGAATTGAGAATTGATCACATGTAAGTTAGGTTCTCTACCAACTGTGCTATTGCTTTGACATAAAGCAACTCAATTTTATGTCATAAAATGTATCATTATGATCTCTGTCCATCCTCAGCTCTACAGTCTACACCCAAACAGGACTATCAGGCATTCCTTGGTTCTTTAATTTTAGTTTACTTAAAATAAAATCTAAGTGCATTCATGTTGCATTTGCCTAAAATGTAAGCTATTTCCCACCTTTATTTAACATTCAATTCAAATATATTTATAATGTTGTAAAATTCTGTCCCTAAAATGTAGTCTTGGCATCCAACTTCATATTTTTAAAAGAGGTACATGAGAACAAAATAAAACAGAAAACAAATAATTCTAGCTGAGAAATAGTATGATACATATGGAGTCTATCTTGCATATCACCAATCCAGTTTGATCACCAGTTCTACATGAGGTTCCTCATACAGTGCCATGCTTGATCCATAAGTACAGAGCCTAAGCATAACTCTGAATACTTCCAGGTGTGATGCAGCAACCAAAACAAAACAAAAACTATAATTAATAATTTTAATAGTATTGATTTCCTTACATTTATCACTTCATCTTCAAAGAACATTTTTCCCCTGATTTAGGTGAAACCCTACCCATTTCTCTCTCTCCTCTCTCTCTCTCTCTCTCTCTCTCTCTCTCTCTCTCTCTCTCTCTCTCTCTCTCACTCGCTTTGGTTTTTCAGGCCACACCCATTTGATGCTCAGGGGTTACTCCTGGCTAAGGACTCAGAAATTCCCCCTGGCTTGGGGGGACCATATGGGACGTCAGGGGGTCAAACCACGGTCCTTCCTTGGCTAGCGCTTGCAAGACAGACACCTTACCTCTAGCGCCACCTCGCCAGCCCCTGCCTTTCTCTTTTATAGTACATTCACCTCCCCAGACTTTTGCAGTTGTGGTTATAATTTTGTTTCATCAAAGTCACACCTATTATAAAATACATCCAAGTATGTCTCTAACCTGATGAAATAAATTTTTAGTACCACAGTGGACTAACCATAATATACTGCAGTGACATTCTGTTGAGAATGCTTTTCCTTTTCTATGGAACAATGTCATAATATTCCACTCTGAATGCTGAGTTATCAATGGTATTTTATCATCATTGTAATTTCTCTTATATTTTAGCCTCTCTCTAATGTTTTTTCCTGTTACTTCCTCTGCCCAGGTCTATCTGGCCCACTGGCATGGTAGCCAGCTCACAGTCTCATAATAGCTATCACAGCCAAGGCAAACTATCAGAACTTTCTCTGATAGATGCTTTGCTCTAACAGGTCACACCCTGGATGATCCTAAGCTTTGCTAATTCCTCATTATATTGAAGTTAAGGTGTAGAGTGTTGTCTTGACCAAATAATCCAATGCTTTTATTTTCACCTTCTTGAATCATAAAAGAGAGTAGATAAATACAGACCATAAAAGGAGTAAATACAGACCGTAAAAGAAGCAAACTTTGTGAAAGAAGAAAAATTTCCCCAAGAAATTTCATACAGTAAACAAAATGCTTTCTGTTGGGACAGCTAGTTGTGGCCTTTTGAAATAGTCTTTTTAATGATGAAAATATGTATTTCTTCCATGTATATGAAAGTTTCTGAAACTTACTAGGCACTTTTTGTACTTTAAGTTTACTTTCACATTTTCCAGAGTACTAAGAAGTTGAAATGGTGAAGATGAAAAGCTGAGGAAATTCAAGAGTTTTATATTTTGAGGGTTTTTTTTCTTTATTTGGAGGATATACCTGGTGGTACTCGGGTTGTACTCTAGGCCCTGCACTTAGGAATCAATCCAAGTAAGCTCAGGGAACCATATGGAAAATATGGGATCAAACTTGAATTAGCTGTGTGCAAGGCATGTGCTTTATCTGCTGTACCTGCTCTCTCTCTGACCTCGAGTTCTATGTTTTAAAATCTCCATTTCCGTTTCCTATTCCCACCACTAGTCCTCCTGTTCCTACTTACCCCAACAATATCTCAAGCATGTGCTAGGCAACTCAACTCTACAAATTCAAGACAGATTAAAGTATGGACCAATTGAGCATTTTCATCACAGTCAAATTGCCCAGTACAATTTAGACTGATGCTTTTTAACATCTGACTGTGGTTCCCGTCCATCCCTGATTTCTTTGGATACTACCCTGTTGTAAAAATTGTCCCCTTTGTCTCGTAGCATGGCACCCCATTTGCACAAATTTTACCTGTGATCCTTAAATAATGATTTTGATCATGGGTCTTTCCTAAATCTGCTTCTGTTTTTTTCTGCTGCATCAACATCTGGAATCTAAAAACTAAGCAAATGGGTATGGGTAAGCATCTGGATCTTAAAAATAATTAAAAAACAATGTAGAATAGAAATTCTTAAAAATTACTTTTCCATTCACAACTTTTTTATCTAAGAAATGTAACTTGGGCGAGGGCATCCAGAACACCTTAGATTCACATACAAGTGGTTTTTGAATGACTTTTTGGTCTTTGCATATTCATAATCCTATTATAGTTACAGTATTACATCTTATATTACCCTCATTTTTACAGTCACTCTATTTCAGGATGGGGACACAACCCACACTTTCAGAAACTAGAGGTTGGAAGAGCCATAACTCACATACATAGATTTCATTGTTGAGTGCAAGTCTTATGACCACCAGCAACTGCAAAGATACCAAAGAGATGCACTTCTTGCATCTCTGTCTCAGGAGAGGCTGGGAAATTTTAGGACACCTTGGCTCAGATGTGGAGGTCACAGTCAAGAACTGGGGCTAGTGAGAAAGGCCTTGCAAATACACTCTTCAAAACTCTATATACTCGTCTGTTTTCTGTATTTAGTCCTTTACAAAGAACAACAAAATCTTATTTTAAATTCCAAGTGTGCCACCTCATTTCCCACCACATCTGTTCTGTGATTTTTCAAAGCACATAAAATGTTCCAAAAACCTTACTGAACAGTCTTATTTACATTCTCATCATGGAGATAAAAGATTAAAGGAATTTTTTTAGTAGAACACTTATTATGTAGACTTGTTTTATTTTTTAATCATAGTTTAATTTTTTCCCACTACACTTTGTAGAAAGCAATTAAGAAACTAAAGTAAACCAGTCTATCTTCTGCCAGTGGTGCAGGAGTAGGTATGAAGTGCCTGCTTCTCACATCCCCAACAGCACTTGTTTCTTGCCTTTTAGGATGGACCTTTCTCATAGGTGTGAGGTGATTATCTTTAGCATTTTATTTTGCATTTTCCTGACAAGTTATCATGATCCTGGTTTTTCCCTTCCCATGAACCTGGACGTCTTTTCTGGTGAGGTGTCCATTTAGCAAGGAGTTTTTGGTTTCTTAGATGAGTTTGATGTATATTATACATTTGGATATTCAGCTCTTTGTGAAATAATGTGAATATTTTCCAGTATTTAGGATATTTTCATTTAATATAAATTTCATCATTATGGAAACATTAGTTTTATTTTGTTCCTCTTTAACTCTGATTTTTGCCTTTTCTGCCAATGAAGTCAAATAATGTACTGCTGAGGTCATTATTACAAAATGTCGTTTAGTTATTTTTGTCTTTTGTTTTTAAAACACAGCTGGGTAGCTTTTAGGAATTACTCCTGACTTTGTATTCAGGCATCACTCCAGGTGGTACTCAGAGGACTATCTGAGGCACTAAAATCAAACCCAGTTTTATGGGTGCTAAGAAAACTTCCTTTCTGTTGTACTATTGTTAGTTGAGCCCTAATATCAATGAATATTTACCTATGTTTCTTTAATTTAATATATTTATGGATTAAGAAAGATCTGACATTGAAGTCCATTTGAACTCACATTTTGGGTAGTGTGAGAGTCTTTTGGCTTCATTTTTTTCATATATCGACCAATAGTTATCAATGATTAATAGTGAAACCATACACTTCATTATCTTGTCTCCTATATCATAAATTATCTGTCATTCTATGTGAGACTTTAATTTTTTACTCGCAACTCTGGTCTCATTTACCTATATCAAATTTAATTTTAACACAGTACCAGTTTTATTGCAGTGGCTTTGCAGTATAATTTGAAGCTGATAAAAGAATTCTTTTGTCTCAGGGTTATTTGACTAATTAGGATTATTTATGGTACAATACAAATCTTAGTAACATCTGTTCTATTTGAAGAACGTCATTGAGTTTTGGATAGAGGGGTTGGAGATGTAGCGTGGAGGTAGGGCATTTGCCTTGCATGCATAAGGACGGTGGTTTGAATCCCAGCATCCCATATGGTCCCCCGAGCCTGCCAGGAGAGATTTCTGAGTATAGCACCAGGAGTAGCCTCTGAGCGCTGCCAGGTGTGACCCCAAAGCAAAATAAATAAATAAATAAATAAATAAGAGTTTTGGATAGAGGTCGAATCAATTATATACAATGCTTTGAGTAAAATGATTATTTTTAATAATGTTGACCTTTCTAACCAATTATCTCTTAATATCTTTCCTTCTCTTTAACCTTCTTTTGCTTTTAACAGTGATACTATTTCTCTGTACAAATTATTTTGCCTCCTATGATAATACCTAGGAACTTAATTTTTCAAATGCTACTATAAAGAAATATTTTAAATAATTTTTTCATTTGAAGTATTTATTTGTGGCACATATGCTGCTAGGTATACGTCACCTGAGCACATGTGGCCTGCAGCTCCCCTCTTGAGGACTTTCCTATTTTCATGCTGAATTATGTACTAAAAAAAAACCCACCTTCTCTCCCAAACACATTACTTGTTTCTCTCTTTCTTATTCTTTCCTTTTCTCAATACCTCCAAGTAATATCTATTTTTGCTTCAAAAAAAGTCATGGTAGCCACACTACCTTTTTGTTTTTGCAGATCTATTCTACCATATACACCAACAGAATGCAAATATTCCTCCACCATCACTTCAAGTTCCCTTTATCCTACTCCCTCAGCATTCTTAAAATTTGTTTCTCTAATGTCAGTTTATTTTCATGGGGAGATTTTATAATAACTTTGTTTCTTTTTGCTTTGTCTATGAGTAAATGCATATGGATTTTAAATCATTGGATTTTAAATTTATTCTAATGTAAATAAAAGAAAGTTAATTTTTCTTATATGCCATAGATTATAGACATGAAACAGACTTCTTTATATTACTTTTTTAGACTTCCTCTTTATGGATTCATTTCTTATTTCTATTAGTTTTTGTGTTTAAAATGTTTAGTGTTTTTTTTTCCTTTTTGGGTCACACCTTTCCTCTCTTGGGAGTTACTCCTGGCTCTACACTCAGAAATCCAAAAAATGCTCCTGGCAGGCTCGGGGACAATATGGGATGCTGGGATTCGAACCACCAACCTGCCTTCATGCTATCTCTCCGGACCCATGTTTAGTATTTTTAATGTAATAATATCATCTGAAAATAATGGTAATATTATTCCTTTTCCAATTTGTATCTCTCTTATTTGTTAATTACCCCATGTGACTCATATTTCTAATGCATGTTGTATACAAAGAAGAAAGTGAAGTAGTTATCATTTTCCTGATATTATGTGAAAAGCTTTATTTTTTCACTATTAAGTATGATTTTGTCAGAGACAGCTGTCACTTTGCTGAGGAGTGTTCTTTTCCATTCCAATGTTTCTTTTATTACAAATATTTGTTTATCTTGTTGAAAGCTTTCTTGGTCTTCAGAAATAGGACAATTTGAATTTTTTCTCTTTTCTTTAATGTAGACCATGAGTTGATTTATCATTGCATCCCTAGGGTGAATTCTACTTGGTCCTGGGGGATATTAGTGGTAGTGTGACTATATATGTTAAGAATGTATGAATAGGGGCCGGGCGGTGGCGCTGAAGGTAAGGTGCCTGCCTTGCCTGCGCTAACCTAGGATGGACCTCGGTTCGATCCCCGGTTTTCCATATGGTCCCCCAAGCCAGGAGCAACTTCTGAGCACATAGCCAGGAGTAATCCCTGAGCGTCACTAGGTGTGGCCCAAAAATCAAAAAAAAAAAGAGTGTATTAATAAGTACCCATAAAATATAATCCTATAAAATAATGTAATCTACTTTATATGTGCATGCTCATACACATTCATACATACATTAACATACACATATGCATGTGCATATATGTGAATATATGTATATTCATATTTAAATTTTATTTATTATCTTTATATCTATATCAAATATCCAGATAGTCTAATTAGGTGAACCCAATTGTAAGTACTAATAAACTGGAGCCTCTGACAAAGTTTTATTCTTCAGCAAAGATAAGTCATGAATAAGAATCACTGTCTTTTCAATGAACTGAAATTTTATACAAAGGTGCTGCTTTTCTGGTCCCATCTGAGAAACTGCTAAACACTCACTTGTTCTTGATTATTTCTGAGAAATTCTTCAGCCAATCAATCAGAAGTTTTAGTCCTGATCTTAAAAATATTATTTATCCTTGACAGGATTCTTCTCTAGCAATCTCTTCTCTCTTACACGTCTATTCCCATAAAGACCATTATTTTTTTTTTCATTTTACCTGAGTTCCTTCTCTTCTATACTAAGATAATTTCACTATTTAATTTCAGGTCCTCTAGCTCTAGTACAGAAACTGATTTCTAATTCTTTGTTTATCTCTCTGCTGTAACTGAGGCTAGTTAGATTGCATCACAGGAGTCCTCTGGAAAGTTGGGTCTGAATCCTGATTATTGTCCTCTTAATTCTAGACCTTACTTTCCTCATATTCTTAAATAATCTGGCTTCATTGATGCTTAATAAGGCCTAGTTGTCATGTCTTCTCAAATTATCTTCAAATAGATGGACCTTGTCTCTGTGAATTTTTGTAAGTCATTCCTTTTTTTTATTTCAATTTCAACTGCTATCAATTACTTACTATTTCCTGTAAAGCAAATCTCCTGACTAAATTCTTGATAATTTATTTCTTGTTAATAGCATTGATACTTTGTTTCTTAACAACTGAGTTCAAACATTTTATATTTTTGATCCCCCCTTTTTATCACTATTGTCCCTACTAAGTTTCCTAACGTTGAGAGTTCTAATCCTCTGCTGGAGTCCTGCTCCAGGTGAATGGGTCTGTAGCAGAGTCACCAAACTACATATGCTCCCCACATTGTTTTTAATTAATGGGATCTACAAAGTGCTTCATATTTGAATTTCATATACAGAGTGAGTCAGGGTCATTCCTATCATCACCATTAACCTCTCTCCATTAATGATCTCAGAGTGCATCCCATTGTCGCTGACCCTGACCTGAGCACCCAGCTGCAAGCTTTTCTTCTCGGCCTATACTCCTGAGATCACTTGACTTCTGGCCCCTATTCTTTCCTTCTTCCTTTCTTCTCAATTAAAAAATGAAAAAAATATGACGTAAAACAAAGTGATCCTTGTCCCAAGGTTTTATGAAAAAAAACTAATGTCTCTATTTAAAGAATAAAAGGGGTGGCAGTTTTTTCATAGGTACAGCAAAAGTTGGGAAAAATAGAAAGAAAAACCTTTTGGCATAAAACCAACTACAGGCTCCAGGCAAACTAATTTGTCTAGCCCCAAAGTCTTTCTTCATTGTCCCAGGTAAATTACACCTCAATCATAGTTGTTGAGTTGTTGAGCTTCAATAATCAGTGATCTGGTGTTCGCACAGATCCTGTCGAAGGTAGGATGTCCTTAACCGTCTTCTGGTATCATTGCTAGGTGATGAGGCAGGGAAATCATCTGCCTTGAAAGTCTTTGCTGATTTCCAAGGCATCATTAGGGTGGTGTTTGAGCTCATACTGAGGCAAGTAGGTGCCAAGACAGTTCTAGGGCCTGTCCTGATATAAGGTCAATTCTTGATATAGATGCAGAAAACTGTGCCAGATCCAAATATGGGACCCAAGGTTTCAACCAATATCTGCACAACTGAAGCCTAAATCAATTCACTATTAAAAATCTTCAAGGTGGAAGTCCCCCTGCTACAAAAAATTTTGGAATTCCCAATCTTAATGGATAGTAATTCCTCTATATTTATTTTAATATGCCCATGCAAAAAGAATAGTGCCATAAGATAGATACTACTGGTACAAATAGGGGTAAAAATAACAAGCTTAATAATCCCTATAACCTGATTCTAACATTACCTCAAAACCCAAGAGAAGCATATCTACTAAAATTTCCTACCACAAAGATCCAAAAAAGGATGGGGAAAACTATATTAGGAAATACACAATATGAATTATACATATTAAGGTAGCACATCCAAGGATAAACAAGAATGAAATATACATATCCCTTTAGGTCTTTCAAAATGTTCTGAGGGAAGAATAAATTCCATATCACATCTTCAGCTGACAATGTGGTATTATGGAGTCTGAAATAATGGTTTGTAGCAGTCACAGATCAGAACATGTCCTAGAGTCTAGGGCCTCTCAAAAGCCAAAACTAGTTGCATGCAACAATCCATGGTGGAAGGAAGTGAGAGAAAAGGGAGCAGCCAGAATGTATCAGCAGCAGTGGTGGTGTCATCTTCTTCCTTGGGTGAGGGTGGGGGAGAGAAATGGCTATATGCAAGAAGGGAGGGTTATATAAAACATAGATGACATTTCTTTCAATATGGACAGATATTAACAGACATAAAGGTGACCACCACATGCACACTCATACACACACATAGACAAAAAAGATCAATCCACAGTTTGCATTTGGAAATATGACAAAGTGAAATGGGTCAAAGTGCTTCAAAACATAAAGCCAGCATGTATTGTAAAAAAGTTTTCTAATTCCTTTGTTATCAATGTTGATGAAGGAGAACTTAGCTGAAAAAGGGTTTCATTTAGCATGCATAGAACATTCTTAAAACAATTATAACATTGAAGGCTAGAACATTAAATATTATGATAATGATAATAATACACTTTGCAGTATTGTATCACATGTCTTGGACATCTAGGTTCCTTTTTTGAAGTATATTGTAAACAAAGTCATATAATATAGTAGAAAGCCAGCATGAAATAAAAATAATTTGCAGAGTCAGAGCAGTGGCACCAGTGTTTGCCCTGCCCATGCTAGCCTAGGACAGACCACAGTTCCATCCCCCAGCATCCCATATGGTCCCCCAGCCAGGAACAATTTTTGAGAGCATAGCCAGGAGTAAACCCTGAGCATCACCAAGTGTGGCCCCAAAACCAAATATAATAATAATAATTCGCATAAATATACTCAGTAACTGAGCACTGTAGCAACATTATCCAAGGTTATTTGCAGAGAGACATTAGATCATACAAGAAGGCATAATCAAAATGAAAATGAATAACCTAAAATATTTGTTAAGACATTATCTTATGAGCACTGCCCTTTGAGTCTAATATAATATAGCACAATAATGCAAAACTAGGA
>PVKC010033295.1:0-14033 GCA_004027635.1 Crocidura indochinensis
CGGTAAATAATCTTGTCCCAAGATTTTCACCTCTTAAAAAAAAAAAAAGAGCGCACTGCCAATCCTATTTCTTAGTGGCTGCATTTATCTATCTCTTCTTGCCTACTCAATCAGGTCCTCCTTTCCCCTAGGCCCGAATCAGGCCTCTTTCTTTCATTGCAAACCCACCCTCGCCAGGAACTCCTGGGCCTGCTGGGCCGACTTCCACCGTGGCCATGCTTAAGGGAGGCTGGAGGAAAGGACATCTCATTGGACACATTTCCAGAATCCGTTCCTTGGGCGCCCCCTGGCGGCATCCCAGATGCAGGTCCCCCTTTCTCCTGCCAGAGGACCCTGGAGTGAGCAGAGGGGCTACTCTGATGGGTGCCTGCTTGCCCCCTACCGAGGCTCACCCTGACCCCCTCCAGCGTCCCAGCACCCTGCCGATGGCGGAGGTGATCTCTCGGTTGCGCAGGCTGTAGATGAGCGGATAGAGAAGAGGCGTGACGTTGGTGTAGACGAGAGCCAGGATGCGATCCCGCTGAGGGCTGTAGGTGGCCTTGGGGCGCACGTACATGTAGGTGGCGCAGCCGTAGTGCAGGAAGGTGACCGCCAGGTGCGAGGCGCAGGTGGAGGCGGCCTTGCTGCGGCCCTCGGGGGAGTGCAGGCGGCGCAGGGCCGAGGCGATGGCCCCGTAGGAGGTGAGGATGAGCGCCGAGGGCAGCAGCAGCAGCACCACGCAGGCTCCCAGCAGGGGCAGCTCGTCCACGTAGCTGCGCGTGCAAGCCAGGTGCAAGAGCGCAGTGATGTCGCAGAAGAAATGCACCAGCATGCAGGAGCCGCAGAAGGGCAGGTGGAACACGGCCACAGTGAGCCCCACGGACACAGCCAGGCCACCGAGGCAGCAGGCCAGTGCCAGGCGTCCACACAGACCCGGGGTCACCAGGGCCGGGTAGCGCAGTGGGTGGCAGATGGCCACGTAGCGGTCATAGGCCATTGCGGCTAGCAAGAAACACTCGGTCCCTCCCAGGGCCACGAACATCTGCATCTGGACAGCGCAGCCCAGATAGGAGATGGGGCTGCCCTTGAGCTGCAGCGGGCCCGCCAGGTCTGCCAGAGAGCGGGGCACCACCACCAGGGAGTAGCAGAACTCGATGCCGGCCAGCTGGCACAGGAAGAGCAGCATGGGCGGCGGGTTAGGAGCTGAGATCACGGCCAGCAGGATGAGCAGGTTCCCGCCCAGCGTGGCCAGGTGCACGCCCAGCAGCAGCAGGAAGAGAGCAGGCCTCAGGTGTGGGAACTCGGAGAAGCCCTGGAGGAAAAAGCCGCAGGGCATGGTGGCATTGCTGGGGCTGTCCATGCCCTGCCAACCCAGGGGGCACCTGTGATAGAGAAATGGGGGGAACTATGTGTGGGGAGCGAGCTATGTGGGGCCCTGCTGATACAGGAAAGGTATGTGGAGATGAGGCATTGGAAGCTACAAAGATCCTTCCCTCACTCCTGCTCACGAAGGGTTTTATTCATTTGTTCAGAGAAAGGGTGATGTTTTTCTTTCTTTGGAATAAAACCTTGCCAACATGCTCGTCCCCAAGAAACCTTGACTTGTGGGCCATTCCTTATTATGCACCAGCGTGACCTCTGCCCCCAAAGAATTCCGTCTTTCAACTTAAGTTCTTAGTCTGTGTTTGTTTTTTGGGTCATACCCAACAGTGCTTGGGGCTTACTCTTGACTCTGCACTCAGAAATTATTCCTGGTGGAGTTCTGGAGACTTTACCGGGTGCCAAGGATCAAACCTGGGTCTACTACATATAAGGCAAGCACCCTTCTCAATATGCTATTGCTCTGACACAAATAAGTTGTGTCGGGGCCCGGGAGATAGCATGGAGGTAAGGCATTTGCCTTTCATGCAAAAGGTCATCGGTTCAAATCCTGGTGCCCCATATGGTCCCCCGTGCCTGCCAGGAGCAATTTCTGAGCATGGAGCCAGGAGTAACCCCTGAGCACTGCCGGGTGTGACCCAAAAACCAAAAAAACAAAAAAAAAAACAAAAACAAATAAGTTGTGTCTTTGGTCTCTGCACCTTTTTCTCCTCTCTACCAATCCAAGTGAAAAAGTATCTGAATTGCTTTCCCTGTGGTTGGCACAGATTACAGAAGAATGCCTATGAGGATGTAAAAGCATCTGTCTTCAGTGTCTGGCACAGCTTGGGAGAGAGAGCTGCAAAGGGCTTCACTGCTATCAGAATTTCAGAACAGAGGTTGGAGTGACAGTGCAACAGGAAGTATGCTTGCCTTGCATGAAGCCAACTTGAGTACCATCCCTGACAGTCCATATGATTCTCTGAGCTTATCAAGAATGATTCCTGAACTTAGAGCCAGGAGTAATCCCTGTGCCCCTCCCACACCCCTCAAAAAAATCCAGGATAGAATCTGAATACTGACAGCTGCATACTGGAGGCTGCAACTAGAACTTTCCATGACCTGATATGTAGTGATTATAAGAAAGGTCATTGGGATCGATCTGTCAGTCCATGTTGATTTAAGTCTAGGCCAGGCAGGAGGCAGTAGGGAGGTTAGTGGGAAGGCCTGGCAGGATGCATCAGGTACAAGCTCTCCCTCGTCTTTTTATTAATGCTCCGTCAACATGAGGCAAAGCGATGTGTATTTGTTCTAACTAGCCCTTCAGAACTTGCAGTGCATTCCAAAATTGCGGTCTGCACACAGCTTCTTTCTAAGTATCATCTGATGAGTCATTTGCAGCAACATTTGGAAAACACTGATAGCATGTAGGTCAAGTGCAATTGTTATAAAATTCAGGAGTGGGTGAGCTTTAGGAGCTCAGAATCTCTAGGACTTGCAAACTGGGGGAGGATATTTACTTTTCCAGTAGCTACAGATGCAGTTGTTTTTAAAATGGATTAAAAAAATTAAATGCCACCCCCAATATTATTGGGGGACCATGCTAGGTGAGGAATAGAATTCAGGGTCTTGCAATATGAAGCATGGAATCTAGCACTAAAATTTCTCTCACTTCTCCCTCTGTTTTTAAAATCCAATTTAATAACAAAATCACAGATCATTTTGAGACTCTGAGACATTGTTGCTAATCAATGTTGAGAGTACTATCTGTGCAGAGTTGTTATAGCATAGCCTACCCATAGGGGGCACTAGCAAGCAATTTGGCTGAATCAAAAGGAAATGGGCAAGTCCAATAGACACAAAGCAAAGAGCTTGGGTTGTGCTACCCAAAGAAGATAATTCTGAGGGTTTGTATTCATCAGTGTCACTGGTGCTTTCATCAGCCCAAGAAGACCACCTCCAGTCTCAGTTGTGGGTGAGGACACGGAATTGCTTCCCATCTCCTTTAGAGACCCAAGCTTACCTGTCTCTGGTTGCTGTTCACTCTATTGAGAACATTTAACCAACCTGTTTCAAGCTCTTGTTTTGGTTTGAGGTGTCTGTGAACCAAAAGAGGGGCTGAGGGTGTGTGGGTCCTGGATATTCCACAGGATGATACGTTCAGCTTTATTCACTCTGCTTCAGTGGTCCCATTTTACTTTTTCCTTTTCACTTCCCTAGAGAAGCAGGAGAGGGGATCAGAAGAACAGAAACAGTCACCTTTGTTCCTCTTCATGTTCCCACTGTGCAGAGAGGGAAATGATCGGAAAGGCTAGACAGTGGAATCAAGAACTAAAGTCTCCAAGGATGCTACGTTTGGCCAACCAAGTGATAAAGGGTAGCCTGAAAATTCAGTGCAGGTGAAAGGACACCAAGGAGTGTTGCTACTTTAAGAGTCATCATAGGTTGTAGGAATGTAGAGTCATCAGTTTTCAGAAGAGTCATCATAGGTTGTAGGAATGTAAGTTATAAAAGACTTTTCTCAAATATAAAAATGTAAATGCCATTGATTAATCAATCAATCAATCAATCAATCAATCAATCAATCAATCAATCAAGGAACTTGGGAGATAGCAAAAACAATAAACAATGTATACGTTGTATTGGGAGAAACCAAAGAAGGCTTTTTTTTTCCTTTGGTTTGTTTTTAGGGGCCACCTCAGGTAATGCCCAAGAGTTCTTTTTGGTTCTGCATTCAGGAATTATATAGGATGTTGAGAATTAAACTTAGGTCAACTGTGTGAGAACCCTGTTTGATTCCATGGCACCTCATGATGGCCCTTCACTTCCCATTGCTGGTTGTATCCTTGCTGGCCCCTGAGCACTGTCAAGCAGTTTCACATCCTTGTGCTCATACACTAAGCCCTCCAAATCTGTTGATCCAATATTGGTGGGAGTTGTTTTCAGGCTCCCTGAGTCTGGCTTGGGAAGAGTCCTACTTCCTAAAAACAAAAACAAAAAGAAAAAACAAAAAACAAAAACCCCAAAGCCTCATCAATGTAGTTTGGATTTAGCATCTAAGAATCAATATCCTGCTCAAGGTTCCATGAGACTTACTCCTTTTGAGCCAAAGAGTTAGTTTTAAAATTAGCTTCAAAGTGCCACAAGTAGTGGAGCAGTGCATTTAGGTTAGAGAAGGGACCACTGAGACAATGATAGTTGGAAATGATTATGCGGGACAAAAACTGAGTACTGAACAGAGATAAAATGACAGGAATGGTATCCTTCAATAACAACCCTGCAAATCACAGTGTCTAAAATTAAAAAGGGGGGAAGACAGGAATAAAATGACTCCCAGAGGCAGTCAGGGGGGAGGTGGGAAGGAAACTAGGGACATAGGTGGTGGAAAATGCAGGGACGGCCGGTGATGTATATTGTAAGACTGAAACCCAATCTTGAACAACTTTGTAACCATGGTGTTTAAATAAAAGGAACAAAAATAGATCACGTTTGCTAGATTTGAACTAAGTTCCCTGTGGATATATATGTAATCTGGAGCACTGGTGTTAAGTGTGAGTTCACCAGAAATACATAATTTCAGGCCTCACCCTAGATTTACTATGTCAGAATTTGTCCTGTAACAAACAGGGCTCCAAATCACACAGACAGACATGCCTATGAAGTTTTCATTTCTACTTTGTAATGCATTATTAGACTATGAACCCTAATAAATCAGTCCTCTTGTCCAAAAACAAGACAAAAGCCAAAGTAAAAGAAAGAAAATGTCTTCTTTATGGAAGAGCCAAAAAGAAAAGACACTTCCATCAGCTCAATAACTTTGTACATTTCAATTCTGGCTTTCCCTTTAGCAGAAAAAGTTTCAGAGGGAAAATAAAAACACCATGAAGCCTTTCCACCCTCCTAGGCACAGGACAGACAGTCTCACTCTTTCCGATGATTAATATCATCAACAATAGTGGCTATGCTTGAGAACGTGCAGGCCAAAGCTCATGAGAACTTTACACTTTTAACTCACTTGAGTAACAACTTGATGAGGTAGGAAGATTCTACTCCTGTTACAGTGGGGGAAAATGGAGACAAAGTGCTGTGTAGCTCATTGGTGAGTAAACCAACTTCGAGGGCCAAGAAATATAGGCTCTGAGAATCCATGATCTCAGCCACCACAGCTTTTGGTGAATACACTTCATCTCAAGAATTATTCACATAAAATACATTCCTTACCCTTTTCCCCAAATCTATCAACATCCATCTACCTTGAAAAAATTGCCTGCATTCTCCTATGTATTTTTGTCCTAGAGTTCTCTTTGCTGTCTTTTCTCTTGAGGACACGTGGATATGAGCAGTAATACAGATAAACTGGGAGAGCAAATCTAAAAATAATTTCTCCTTTGCGCTGACATTCATTGCTGCTATTGTTATTGTCCTGGCAGTTCTGCTTTTCTTAATTGTGTAAGGAGCCAGGGAGTACTAACAGTGTAATGGCTGGCTACTGGCCCAGGACATCTGGATGTGGCTGGAACCTCACTAAGCTGGAGCTGTGGCTCTGAAATTTGATTTTCACTATGCACAATCAGTAGAATTATCTTCATGATGGAGTTTTTCTAATTGGTCATTTCAATAGTCTGGGAAGCACTTCTGAAGAGAATTTGGGGGCCTGGATGATAACACAGTGTAGTGGTACTCCATGATTAATTCCTGGTAGCACATACACAAAACCATTCTCCCCAAAACCACCAGCTGTAGCCCTGGAGGCCCCTGGACTGAGCAATAGCACTACATTGCCAGAGCCACTGATTGATCCATGTGGATTGGCTGACTTCTTAGGGAATGACCCTGCCATCCCCTGAGCACTGCTAGGAAAGTTTTCCCCTAGTCTTGTAAAAAAAGAACAAGATCCCTGTAGGAGTTCAGAACACCATAACAAGAGACTGGGGAATGGTAGAGATGAGAGGCAGACAGGGGAGGTACCTCCAGGTCTTGAGAACTCAGTGATACTTAATTTGAGTGGAACTCTCACACCAAAATGTCCAGACACCCAGGTTACACCAATTGAGTCAGGGAGGCTACACCCTCACCCCTATCTTTGGCAACAGTGCTGAAATGGAGTCAGGATACCCAACTTCTGGCTGATGATCTTATTTCTGCTAGAATTGTTTTCCAGCCTAAACAGAAGGTTATTGATCTAGAGTTATTGTTTTTCAAAGTACCAAAGGAGAGGCCACAGAAAAATCAGACCATGGGTCACATAGGATGATAAATTTAGAAGATTTTAAATCCATCTGAGTTTTCTAACTTGACTTAATTGGACATAGATCTTTGTTCTGTGAATCCTTACAAATTGTTCTGAAATTCATTGCTATCCAGTGCTTAGTTTTAGGAAACATACACATTATGCATTCAAAAGATTTTTGTAGTCCTTTTTGAAGTAGAAAGAATCCCTACTCTTTTGAAGTAGAGAGTCTAAATTATTGCTTTGATTTTTTTGATGATTCCTAATTTGGGCTGGGGGACAAGTTAATGAAGACTTCCAGAGATTTTCCCTACTCTCTGTTGAGTGGGAGTGACAAAGGAGGACTGTGAAGATTCTATAAGATAACAAGTAAAAACTAACACCCAGCCCCACACACTGTAGGTGCACAAGAGACAGAAACTATTATCAGCATCTTTCTGTCCTTCATGATTTGACAAGCTTGGGTTATAATTACTCGAAGTGTTAAGTTCTTTGCTAACAATCCTTCAGCTGTATCCTTTAGCACTTTATCTGTCTTAATGGGGCTCAAGAAACAGAAAAGTATTTAATATTCCTAAATAGTTAAGTGGACTTACAGATTTGTCTATAACCTTTTTTTTCTTTCTTGTTTTCCTCCTCTTCCTCTTTCTCCTTCTTCATTCTACCATATTCTTTCTAAGACTGACTGGACCTTAAAAGAAGATGACTGAATGCAAATTCCATCTCAAAACATTAGCAACATTGCCATATGGTGGTGGTGTACTCAGTTTCCCTGACCCTCAATCTTTTTCAGTCTAATTCAGAGTTGTGATGAGAAGCAGGCACTCTACCAAGAAACACCAATGAGTAGTGTGAGGCCTCCCAAAATGCAACAAGAGCTAGTTAATTAATCATGCCATGTTAAACCTAATACATTAAAAGTTCATGTTAATTCTTTGGACTTTCTATGTGTAGCAATGGACCACTCTATTAACATAAAAGATCCTTTTTCTGTCAATTAAAATTAATCTTTTCCTTGTTTTCTGACATGATTTGAAATGCACAGAATTGCACCAATTATTTCTGTCTATTTGCATTATGCTATATATCAAATTCGGATGTTTTCTGATATAATATCCCATGCAAGTTTTAGTGGTTGCTTCTCATCAGATGGTAAATACTTACCATCTAAGTACCATTTCTAGATATATATTTTGCACAATAAACTTTCTCTTCCAACCCTTTATCATCTCAAAGGGACCCTGAAATAGGTGCTCATTTTTTCATGTGAGATTTGCTTCCAGAAAGCCAATCCTTTTTGCATAAAATCATTGATTGAGTCTTTGAGGAATAAATTTAGTCAGATAACTTAGCAAAAACATTTGAGAATCCCAAAGAAATCCGTTCAGACCTCTGGACCTAGAGGGAGAATGGCATAGAAATACCAGAGTCCAGAGATCTGATAGACAGCAGTAAAATAATTGTAATCTTTTGGTGGTGGGTTTGGCATGACAACTGACATTTGAAGAGGTGTGAATATGCATTTCTAAAACAACGTGATGAATGCTGAAGTGACCTCAATCAAAATAAATCAATGAAAGAAATTCTTTGTTGATTTCTTGTGATATTTTTATCCCCGAAAATATTTAGGTAGCTTTTAGAGTATATTTTCCTCAAATACACAATTTTGTATCTCACCCTGCTCAGTCAGTTGGCTGTTCGGGGTCTTGGGTTCTGCCTGATATTTTCTCTTCAAGTATCTTTATAATTCCAACTTAGGACAGTGTGTGCTTGTGTTCTGAGCTCCTTAAATGGTACCACCGTTTGTTTTCTATGCTTTAAAAATCAATTGTAAGATTAGGGCTTTGAGTAATATATCAGTTCAGGCTTCCTGTCCTCTTTTATTTTCATCTGGAGAAGAGCTTTGAACCATTAGAATCTAGAAATCCCACTGACTTTAGAGCTGGTGTTTTGCCTTTGATGCTTTTAAAGAAACCCTTTGCCTGAACGAAGCTGCATCCATTTACAGCAACCAGGCATAGACTGCAGGAAAAGGAATATGCTTCAAAAATGAGCACTTTAATCTTCAACATCAAAATCGTCAACAAAGGCACTGTCCCAC
Source organism: Crocidura indochinensis (assembly GCA_004027635.1). NCBI lineage: Eukaryota > Metazoa > Chordata > Mammalia > Eulipotyphla > Soricidae > Crocidura > Crocidura indochinensis. The sequence continues at coordinate 8,670 of PVKC010033295.1, forward strand.
TTCTGGGACCGCAAAGGTCAGTTTGAACATGAATAAATGTGTGGAACCTGTGCTGGTACATTTGGAAAAAAAGATTCCAGACCTATGGGTCAGTGACTATTTAATAAACAAACCAGTAAACCAAAACAAACAAAAATCCATCAGTATTTTTGCTATATAAAGAAACAAATTTGTTTTCAAAATTTATTTTTAAAATCCACTTTTGCTTTTTGTGTGAAGTCAGTTAAGCAGGTTTAGAATGCTTTTAATTTCTAAAATACATCTTGTGTTCCAAAAATAGCAAGAGAGCTACTCTTAAAACCCCCTGAAGCACTTTCCTTATGAAAAGATACTTTTCATGTTTGTGCTTGGCCAAAGGTTTAAGATCTGGGACCAAGGAAGGGGTCAAGGCATAAGGAACTGGGTGAAGAATCAGGCAACCTTAGTCCTGTCAGGGGTTTTTCCATGACTCATTGAAATAAAAAAAGATAGATATTGGAAGGTGGGTACTGGTAAGGAAAGAATCTTTTAATTTTTTGAGAGGGAGAGAGAGACAGAGAGAGAATGCACAGCTGATATCTTGGGGGACACTATTTCAGTATGCAACAGCCCTCAGAAAATCATTCCCATGTGAGAGTTGTGTACCCTACATTTTGCTTCAGGAGCTCTCCAATGAGTTCTGGCTGCAACCTCATGCTGATTATTCCTAAGATACCAGAATGTTCTGTCTGTTGAAAAAGACCAACTAATGACTAGTGAGATGAAATGCAATAGAAATAGACTACATGAGAGAAGTGAAATAGATTAAGATTCAGTGAATCTCTGGGTGGGCTCTGATGGGAGCCAGGGTATTGTTTTTTTAAAAAGCAGGTCTGTGGTTGGTATGGTCAGGGGCCCAGGGAGTTAGTTCTTTTGTCAGGAGGGGAGTAATAATTGGAGCTTCTTCTTGTCCTGCAGAGCTCAGATTTTTGTGTCCTGTGAAGCTAATAATTGTAGATAGCTTTTTCTGTACCACTTATTGTTCTGCTTGTAAGAAATAAAGCACAATAGTTTCCCCTAATCTATTCATACATATTATTCTGTAGAAAGCATAAAACTGCATGCCTATTACTATAAAAACTTCTATTTACTTGAGAAGAAGGCAGATTTTTTTTTACTGGGGTATTTTTATCCTAGAAGGCAGACTAGAAGTTAGGGTGGAAAAAGATTCATTTGGGCAAAAATAATTGATAAAAATAGAATTAGAACCAAAAGGTCCTGGATATGCAGCTTCTTAGTCACCATGTGCCCAAGATCAACGATTTCCACTCATTTGAACACCTTGAATGCTATGTACTCTGTCCTCCACTGATATGAGATTCAGGATCCTGATCAAGAAGGATGGCAGGTGGTAGTAAAGGCTTTTCTTATAAGAAGTTACTTCTTTTCAGTAAATGTGTTATGATTGCTATAAATATCTTCACATTCTTATCTGGATTTTTTTCTTCCCTCTGCCCACCTTCCTTGCAAATGTCTGGTTTTCCTTACCTTGGAGAGTGGGAGGACTTGGAGATGGATGGAGAGAAGAGATGCTTGTAACTGGAGGTTTGATGAAACACCAGAAAATATAGAAGTTAGGAGACCTTGCTGTTGATACGTTAGTTATAGATGAGAAAGAGGGCTTGGAAGGAGAAGAGGGAGAGATAGAGAAGATGCAGTCAATGGAACTTGTAGAGGAGAGCCGAAGCTCTGATTAACACTGTCTGGCCAGTCTATAATCTTAACTTGCTGTATGTCTCTGGAGAGGTGGGGGCATGAGGAGGAGTTGGTTATACCAGCACCTTCCAGAGGGACAGAGGGAGAGCAAGTGAAAGCATGTGTGATTAATTCACTTGCCACCAACTCCCTCTTAGAGGTTGGAATCTGAGGAGGGAGTTGGTGAATGTGTAATGACTCTCAGAGATCCCAAAGAGATAAACTTTTTAATCTCATGCTGCCCACCTGCCCAGGGCACCATCTGTTCCACCGGTGTCCACCTGCTCAGGGTACCATCTATCCCAATGGTGCCACCCTCCCTTTCCTTAGAGTATTCCTAGCTGATCTCTCATCATCCCAATTCCCACCTCTGCACCTGGACCTAGTGGTAGTTCTGAAATCTGTGAATTGTCAGGGGCTAGACAGATCAAATATGTAATACTTTGTCCAATGCTGGAAGAGGAAACTGACTGCTGACATGCTTGAATAAAACTTTTATCTGGTGAAAAGACCCAGAAAACTGCACCAAGAAGTTTTAATCAGGGAATAACACAAATCCTGAGTTGGTATCTCCAGTTAGGAGATGAAAAATTTCATTTGAGTGTGTGTGTTTATTAACTTTTTCACCCTTTAACATGGGTGAACTAGGATCACAGGGCATCATAAGCCATGTATTTTAAATTCTTTATTCTCTCAATCAAGGATTCCTCAGTTCAGCACATGTATATTGAGTATCTTTTGTAGGTTAGGTATGAGGGCATTGATCAGAGAGCAAGATAGATGTTCTCATGGAACTTCTATTCTAGGGAGAAGAGATAGACAAGAACTGAATTAGGCCAATGGAGTAACATATTTGAAAGTGCAAAAAACCACAGAAGAAAGTAAAGGAAGGTAGGAAAATGAGGATAATGGATATGTGCACTTTTAAGCAAAAAGTTTGAGGAAAACTTTAGTGGAGATGTCACATTTGATCCTAAACTAGACCAAGAAAAACTTTAAAGAGGCAAAATGTGAATTATGTGGATATCTGGAGGAAGACTATTCCAGACAGGAAAACTGAATAATCAAAGGCTCTGAGTGGGGAACTGTCCTGGCATACTTGAGATATGGTGAGGACATTAGTGTGGAAGGGTGGGTTAAGTACACAGAATAGAAGTGATGAGGTCAGAAAGCAATTGGAGGGCAGTCAGTGAGAGGTGCTTTATAAGTGGTCCTGAGAATTTGGCTTTTATGTTTTGTGAGATGGTGAACCCTTTGGAGGCTTTAATAGAAAGGATCTAATAGGATCTCTCTGCAATATTGAGAATAGTTGGCATGTTGTAGTGAAAATCTCATTCCCTAGTCCTGGAGAGATTAGGGAAAGTGGATCTGGAAGCAACACCAACACAGCAAATAATTCACACAAAGTTGTAGAGATAGAATCTATTCAGGATAACTTCCACCATGAGCTGTCTGTTAGCTGGCAAAGATACCAGCAGGCAGACAGACTAACTGTGTAACTGAAACCACAAGCAATTTTTTGACCAGAGGTCCTTATTGGGAAGAAAGTAACCGCACCCAAGGGTGGAACACAGGTAGGGGTAGGGTACCAGTTCAGGTGTACTTCCAGTCTATGAGTGACAAGCACAAGGAAAGGAGAATTATCCTGAATAGGGTAAAATCAGTTACTCCAAAAACTCCCCTTTCTTGATTTTAAAGAAAAATGCAGAAATGACGTCTATGTCCAATTAAGGGTACCATATCTCCTGGTACTATATCACTATAGTTAGGCATCCTGGCAAGGAAACCCGCCTTGAAAGCTAATCATTGCTGATTTCCAAGTAGTTATCAGGGAAGCATAAGATTCCATCCTGGAGCAAGTCTGTGCCAAGGCAGCACCAGCTACCTTTTTACCAGCTACCCTGGTACAAGGTCATTCTGGGGATTGTGCAGAAACCTTGCTGGTTCCAAAGTAGGGAACCAAGGTTCAGGGTGAATGGCCAATGTCTGAGCAACTGAAGCTCAAGTCAAGTCACAATGACAAATGTTCAGGGTGGAGACTAAAGACACCTTTAAGGAGGAAACAGCACTCTCCAAACAAGTGGAAGAAGACAAACAGATGGTACTATATTAAATGGAGAAGTTTCTGTACCTCAAAGGAAATAGTGCCTAGGATACAAAAGCCCCCCATAGAATGGAAGTAACTATTTACCCAATTCCCATAAGATAAGGCACTAATATCAAAGATATACAAGGCACTGACAGGAGTTAACAAGAAAAAACATTTAATCCCATTAAAAAATGGGGAGAAGAAATGAACAGACAATTTCTCAAAGAAGAAATACAAATGGCTAAAAGGCACATGAAAAATGTTCAACATCATTCATCATCAGGGAAATGCAAATCAAAACAACAATGTGGTACCATCTCACACCACAGAGACTGGCATATATCACAAAGAACAAGAACAATCGGTGCTGGTAGGGATGTGGAAAGGAACGCTCATTAACTGCTTGTGGAAATGCTGTCTAGTTCAACCTTTATGGAAAAATATGGAGATTCCTCAAAAAAACTGGAAATTAAACTCCCATATGATCCAGCTATACCACTCCCAAGAATATATTCTAGAAACACAAAAATACAATTGAAAAAAATCTCTTCCTCACATCTATATTTATTGCAGCACTATTTACAATAGCCAGACCCTGGAAACAACCAAGATGCCCTTCAACAGATGAATGGCTAAAGAAACTGGTACATATACACAATGCAATACTATGCAGCCATCAGGAGAGATGAAGTCATGAAATAATCCTATACATGGATGTACATGGAATCTATTATGCTGAGTTATATAAGTCAGATGGAGAGGGATAGACACAGAATAGTCTCACTCATCTATGTGTTTTAAGAAAAATAAAAGATATTTTTGTAATAATGTCCAGAGACAATAGAGATGAAGGCTGAAAGGTCCGACTCATGATATGAAGCTCACCACAAAGAGTGGTGAGTGCAGTTAGAGAAATAACTACACTAACAACTATCATAATAATGTGAATGAATGAGGGAAGTAGAAAGCCTGTCTCAAATACACGTGGGGGTGTGTGGAGAGGAGAGAGATTTGGGTCATTGGTGATGGGAATGTTGTACTGGTGAATGGAGGTGTTCTTTGTATGACTGTAACCTAACTACAATCATGTCTGTAATCAAGATGCTTAAATATGGGGCCCAGGAGATAGCATGGAGGTAAGGCATTTGCCTTTCATGCAAAAGGTCATCGGTTCGAATCCCGGTGCCCCATATGGTCCCCCGTGCCTGCCAGGAGCAATTTCTGAGCATGGAGTCAGGAGTAACCCCTGAGCACTGCCGGGTGTGACCCAAAAACCAAAAAACCAAAAAAAAAAAGATGCTTAAATAAAGATATTTTAAAAAGAGTCAAAAATTTTTGATAGTAAAATCACTATGGAGATCAAGGCAAATGACCCCTAATGTGTTGCATTCATGTGTTGCTAAAATAATAATGTTCAGGTGGAAGGCCCCGTGCAATATAAAGATTTTAAAGTTCCTCTCCCTAGTAGATAAGAATGTCTCTCTATACCTAAGATTTTCCCATTTAATTGTGTTTATGCAAAAAGGAACAATGCCACAGGATATTATTGGTGCATTTGGGGG
>PVKC010033296.1:0-14016 GCA_004027635.1 Crocidura indochinensis
TAGGGGCCCGGGAGATAGCATGGAGGTAAGGCGTTTGCCTTTCATGCAAAAGGTCATCGGTTCGAATCCCGGTGCCCCATGTGGTCCCTCGTGCCTGCCAGGAGCAATTTCTGAGCATGGAGCCAGGCGTAACCCCTGAGCACTGCCGGGTGTAACCCAAAAACCAAAAAAAAAAAAAAAATACATACTGTAGGGGCTGGAGTGGTTGTTCAGCTGTAGGCCATTTGCCTTGCATGTGCTAACCTAAGACAGACTGTGGTTTTATCCCCCAGGGTCCCGTATGGTCTCTGAGCATCACTGGGTGTGGCCCAAAAATACCCAAAACAAAACAAACAAAATCCATACTGTAATTTCTTTTTTAGATTTTTTTCATATTACTAATTTGACATTAAGTTCATTTGTTTTAATTCATTTCCATTTAAGTTAGTTTAGTTTAAGTTAAATTAGTTTAAGTTAAATACATACTGTAATTCTTTTTTTTTTTTTCTTTTTTAATGGTTTTTGGGCTACACCTTCTGATGCTCAGAGGTTACTCCTGGCTATGCGCTCAGAAATCCCTCCTGGCTTGCAGGACCATATGGGATGCCCAGGGATCAAACTGCCGTTCATCCTAAGTCAGTCACAGGTCAACGTCTTACTGCTGCACCACCACTCCGGTGTAATTTCTTTTTTAGATTTTTCTTTTATATTACTAACTTGACATTAAGTTAATTTGTTTCAATTCATTTCAGTTTAAGTTAATTTGTGTATATATATAAATGTGTGTGTGTGTGTGCGTGCGTGCGTGCGTGCGTGTGTGCGCGTGTGTGTGTGTGTATTGGTTTTTGAGTCATACCTGGCAGTGCTCAGGTGTTACTCCTGGCGCTATGCTCAGAAATCGCTCCTGGCAGGCTCAGGGGACCATATGGGATGCTGGGATTCGAAGACTGACCTTCTGTATGCAAGGCAAACACCTTACCTCCACGCTATCTCTCCGGCCCTGTATCAATATATTTTTAGGGGCCTGGGAGATAGCATGGAGGTAAGGTGTTTACCTTTCATGCAAAAGGTCATTGGTTTGAATCCCGGTGCCCCATATGGTCCCCCGTGCCTACCAGGAGCAATTTCTGAGCATGGAGCCAGTAGTAACCCCTGAGCACTGCCGGGTGTGACCCAAAAACCAAAAAATACATATATATATTTAATATTTGATAGCTTTCTCTCATTTTATTTTTGTCTTCATAGACTGTACATGATCAAAATTGTAACAAGATATATATACAGAAGTAATGATTTTGGTTTTGGGGCCACACAGAGAGATGCTTAGTAATTTCTCCTGGCTCTGCACTCAGAAAATAGTCCTGGCAGTTCTTGGAAGACCATATGGGAAGCTAAGGATCAAACATGGGTCATCTGTATGCAAGACAAGCACCCTTCCCTCTGTATTATCATTCCATTCCCATATTTTCATCTTTTTCTTCCAGCACTATGTTTCCTTCTTTTTGGAATTAGTTATTTTTATGGGTTTTGTTTTGATTATAATGCTTTAAATTTTTGTAAATTTATTTGGAAATCATTCCTGGCAGGATGCTGGTGGTTGAACCTGGACCTCACACATGTGAAGCATACTATCAAATGTTGAGTAATTTCTCTAACCATCACTCTAAAATTGTTTTTCTTCGTGTTATCTTGAGAACCAAAGGGTTGGCAATTAAGCTTTAGGCTGAATTGAAAGTCTTTAGATTATGACAGATGTAGATTTAGTAAAAACTAAGTTACATAATATTGGTCATCGTAAAAACAAATCATAATGATCTCACCTTAGTTTCCTTCTCTTTAGAATTATTTACCATCTCTATGGAGAAGCATTTACCTATTTAAGACATTGTAAGGAAATATTTCCCCTTCCTTTATAGTTGTTGCTCTGTGATGACAAAATCTCACAACAGGCTGTGATGCTCCCACACTGATTCTAGGCTCCCACAAGGGGTTCAGAAGTCCCAGGATAATACTCAGCACAAGTGAATGTTGATACTGGGAATCAAACTTGAAACTTCATGATTTCAATACAGACACTTTTCTTGGTGTATTTTTATTTATTTGTGTATTTAATTATTTATTTTTGGCTTTTTGGTCACATCTGGTGGCACTCAGGAGGTGCCTACATGTGAGGGGTATTACTGGCTCTGCACTCAGGAATCACTCCTGGCAAACTCAGGTTACTATATGGGTTGCAGGGAATTGAACCTGGCTTAGCTGCATGCAAGGCAAATGCCCTTCCACTGTGCTATTGCTCCGGTCCAGGAGGTTTAATGTATTAGCTTTATACATTAAGCAAGTACTATTATTGAATTCACCCACCTTGCATGCGTAAGGCCCAAGTTCAATTTCTGGTGTTGAACTGCTTCCCAAGCACCACTGGATGTGACCTTGTTGGGTCTTAGCAGCACCATATCACCTGACCCTTGCATTGACAATTTGATCTAGATTCTCATCTGCCTAGAGTCTTAGTTGTCCTTGGAAACCTCTGACCAGTGCTTGGGAGGACCCCCAAAAGTATAATGAGTATGAACTAATATTTCCTGAAGGGCGAAGTCAGCCTTTTACAATTATTTAGTACTTCCAAATTCCATGAAATAAGTACCGTTATTATCTCCATTTTGAATATGATGTACATTTAAAGTACTTGCCAAAGACTGCCAAGTTAGCAAGTGACCAAACCACAATTTAACCCAAGGTTTATTTACGACCAAATCACAGCTCTTCACCAGCATATCTCAGCAGTTGTCCATGCCAGCTCTATATCGCCATATAGGGACTTGTTCAACAGCACTCTTTTAGTTATAAAAAAGTCTTTCATAACTTTCCAACTATGAGTTTACTTAAGAAGTCGGCCACGTTTACTTTTTAGCTTTGTATTTTTGCCATGTTTAAAAATTGGTTAATTGAGCTTTCATGGAAGCCATTACTATGATTATTCTTCTTATTAATTTTATAGTCATGTCAAATAATAATCACCATGGAACATTTACTTCACTTTAGCTAGAGAAAGAAAGAACAAGTGCTGCATTTTGAATACTTTTTTTCTAAGGTGCGCTTACCAGTGGGGAAAAGTCACTATAATAATCTTTATAAACTTAGCAATTTTAGAATCTCCAGGGTCTGGGTGAGAACCAGCGTTCAGATTAGGTCTGAGTTCAAGAAACAGAGTAATCTTGTATATTCTTTTTTCTACTTTTGAAGCCTGTATGTGATTTATTTATTTGGTCCTATGGTGGCATTGTGGTCTTCAGACTCATTCTTTACTTTTCTCTCTCTGTCTCCAAAGTTCTCACAAGGAAATTGGTTAAGAAATGGTTGGGGTGGGGAGGAGGGAGATTTGGGACATTGATGATGAGAATGTTGCACTGGTGAAGGGGGGTGTTCTTTACATGACTGAAACCCAACCACAATCATGTTTGTAATCAAGGTGCTTAAAAAAAGATATTAAAAAAAAGAAATGGTTGGTGATGGCCTGGGAGAGGAAATTAAAAAATTGGTAGAGGATTGAAGGATCCACTTGATTTTGATCTCTGGCTTCTCATCTGGTTCCTCAAGGACTCCCACAAGTAATTCCTGAGTTTAGTCAGAATTTAGTCCTGAACATTGCCCAGTGTGGCATAAAAACAAACAAAAAGAGTTGGCAAAGCAGTGGTAGTTGGGCTAGTATGACAGAAACAGCTTGAAGCTTAGAGTGCATGTTTTGCATATAAGAGACATGAGTTTGATCCCCATGCACCTTTAGGAATGTATCCTAAGCATTGTCAGGTGGGACACAAAACAAAACATATAGAACAATGGTGACTGATATTTGGCAACCTGGTGGGAGTACAGGAGCATAACTTGATGCACCAAGACCCTGAATATTAACTATTGTAAGAATCAATCAGTGAGTTGGTAGAACTTTGCCTCATGGCTCACAGTTGCTGCAAGGATCTTGGAGTCAATTTATTCTCTTGGACATTATTATAAATTAATTTCAATTCTGAATCAAGTACTCATACTCCTAGATAGATTATTTAATAGGAGCACACTTCTTTGGGTTCTTTCAATTGATCCTTTAGGTATTGAAGGCTAAAATGCTGGGGTTTAAAACAAGAAATAGTTTGAAGTACAAACACTCACAAAATGAAAGAAAAATATATCTTATAAGCCCACTTCAAACTTTGCATTGTACTGACTTGATTTTCCAAATAAAATTAATTAATTTATTTAAAAGACAGAATACTGTTTCCAGAGCTGCCAAGACAAATGTAAATTTGAGAGCATTATAAACTAATTTATGAAAGGTGAAAAGCAATTAAAATTATCAATATTAAAACATTTTCACTATGATGAAAAGTAAGTTTCCCTCCAAGAAACTGTCTGGTCATGCAGAACTAAAGTCTGAGCCTATAAGTAATTTGATTAATCAGGGTCAGATGAGGAAAATGAAATAGACTTTTGCAGTAGAAAGAAAATATAAAACTTAGAAACCAAAATATTTATTGATTTGACCCTCTAGAGTACAAAAGATTTAACATAAAGAATATTTTTATGCTTTTAGCTGAGACTCTGAAAAATTATTTACATGAACTTTTGCTGCCCACCAATACATAATAACCAACATTAGACATCTCCAAATGAAAAAGAAAGGGCATCTACAACTGAAAGGCATCTACAGAGAATAATACATGTATAGACAATACTCATTATCCGTGTTCATACTAGGGAATTGTGGAATAGACATTCTCAAACAGGATTCTTTAGTTTCCTCTCCTTCAGTTTGAAATATATTTGCCAACTGTAAATTGTTCTTCCTGCCCGTGTTTCAGCCATTTCTCAATATCAAGATTTGATGTTTTGAATCCAATAATTCCTAGCTGTCAGTGCCTTGTGCATTATGGAACATTATCAGCACCCCGACTTCTGTCAACTAGATGCCAGTTGTGCAAAGCAAAAAATGTCTCCCTTGGGCTGGAGCGGTGGTGCTAGCCATAAAGCATTTTCTTGTGCGCTCTAGCCTAGGACAGTCCGCTGTTCCATCCCTCGGCATCCCATATGGCCTCTCAAGCCAGGAGCAATTTCAGAGCGCATAACCAGGAGTAACCCCTGAGCGTCACCGGTGTGGCCCCAAAACAAAAACAAACAAACAAAAATCTTTCTTGAATGGGAAATCAGTCTTTACAACCAGTGATTTGTGCCAATATCAAAACAATCTACTATTTTCTTTTGGTACATTTCAGCTGGAGAATAAAGCAAGTGGCCTAAGAATGTTTAAGAAGGGGCCGGGCGGTGGCGCTGGAGATAAGGTGCTTGCGCTAACCTCTGACGGACCGCGGTTCGATCCCCCGGTTCCCCATATGGTCCCCCGTGCCTGCCAGGAGCGACTTCTGAGCGAATAGCCAGGAGTAACCCCTGAGCGTCACCAGGTGTGGCCCAAAAACAAAACAAAACAAAACAAAAAAAAGAATGTTTAAGAAGAAATGGGTGAAGGATAAAGGAAACTTTTATTATGAGATTTTTCTCTTGGTATGGCACTTGAGGCTTACTCCCACTAGTATTTGGAATCCATCTAGTCTCAGACACTGAACCCTGGACTGCTTCATGCAGAGCATGTGCTTCAGTCTTTGAATTCCCTTCCAGGTCCACAAAAAATGAAAATTCAAAGCAAATAATCTGTAGTGTTGTGTCAATTCACAAAGTATTTATAGAATTAAAATAGAGGATTGAAAACATCTTGTTAGAACCAAGCTTCTGAACTGGTTGGCTGTTACTAATCAAGAGTGATATAAATACTGATAGAGTTATAATCACCTTCCGGCCACCAGACTTCAGTTACTGAAGATCAAATCCAGGATACCTTTTATAGAACTGAATGACTTGACACATGTTGTGCAATTGAGAGCTGGCTTATTTTTTGTTCATTGACAGCTGGTCTAAGTGGAAAGGCTGCCAGACACATTGGATCATACAACCAAATATCATAACACATATTGGGCCTGAAAAGACAGAGTTAATGACAAAGCATTTTAAGAAAGAAGTAATTTCTTCTAACTCAGGCACAAATTTAATGGTATTTCTCATCTATGTAAGCAATGGATGTATTAGTCTACTTACTTGTTTTGATCTATATGACATGCAAAATGTTATTTCTAACATTTTTGTCTAACAGCCTTATGTTGGGGTGACCATATGTATGAATTAGTATTCCGAAAAGCAGTGCTACAAAATCTAAGGAAAACCTTCTCAGGACTCCTTCCGGGCTATCCCTCTTCCAAGGATAGTCAATAGGTTGACTTCTGACAACATAGCTAACTTTTTCCAGTTTCTGAATTTGGTTTATGCCTGAAAAATATTGTGCATCATTTTGATTCTAGACATTATTTTGTGAGATTCATTAAGGTTGGTATATATAACTATAATTTGTTCTTTCCTCACTGCAATGTATTAGTCAAACACACATTCCACAGTTTATTTCTCTACTGTTTAATTGTTTTCAGTTTGAGATGACTAAAAACAGTGAGTTGCTGAGAGAAAAGAAAGCACAAGCTGAAAAGTGTGATTCTCTAAGGATAAATAAATTGATTGAATTTCTCCTTATTTTTTTAATGAATCATGGTAATCAGGTCCTGAATTCTATTGTTGGCTAAATGTAAAATCTAATAAAATGTTGTACAGATAAAGTTTCTGGGAAAGGAACATGTTTATATTCAGTTATATTTATATGAGATTCACTAAATATACTCCATATATTCATTCATTAGTTTATTTATCCACTTAGAGAAAGGAAAAGGGTTAAGAGGATTGATCCTTGAGTTTATTGGTGAATGAAACAGTTTTACTACAAAATTTAGAGTTGAATTTCTTTTTTTTTTTTGTTTGTTTGTTTTTGGGCCACACCCAGTGATGCTCAGGGGTTACTCCTGGCTATTCGCTCAGAAGTCACTCCTGGCAGGCATGGGGGACCATATGGGGATCCGGGGGATCGAACCGCGGTCCGTCCTAGGTTAGCACAGGCACCTTTCCTCCAGCGCCACTGCCCGGCCCCCTAGAGTTGAATTTCTAGAAAAGGAACTTACTAACAGTACCTGACACAAAGAAGGCACATAATGATCGAATGAATGAAAAAAAAATGACAAGTGCAAAATGAGTGTCATTTGCCTAAATAAGAATAAATTCAATGTAGTTAGTCAATTAAAAAATTCTTGCTAAGAAAATATCGACAAATTAAACTATTTTCTCAAGACCAGAAAATGGATACATTGGGTTCTAAGTCTAGGCTGTCTAACATCGAATACTTGACTACCTTCAAGTAGATTGCTCAGAAAAGACATATGAATTGGGCTAAATGTAAAGTGCTGAATTTAGGAGGAAAAAATAATGTGCACAAATGTAGAATTGTGCATTGCTAATGTCCACAGTTCAAAAGGAAAAAAGAAGAGAGCCTAAATGGCTTTTGGTTGACCGCAATCTCAGTTGAATCATTAGTGTGATTTGCTACTGAAAACAAAAACAAAAATGATTGACACCTAAAGGCATATTAGTCAACAGAATATCTCACTCAAAGCTGTCAAGTTTCTGTTCAAATTATGGACTGGAGATAGTACAGGGCATACAATACTCTTTTTCCAAGCATGAATTCTAGTTTGATCCTGACATTATATATGGTCCCCCAGTATAACTAAGCTAACTAATCACAGATCCAGGAGTGTTCAGGCCACTGATGAGCACGGATGAGTATGGCCCCCAAACAAGCAATCAAGTCAACTTAGTATCTTTCACTTTCTTACAGTGCCTTGACAGGATGTTGTACAAATATTCAGCAAATGTGGTCTGCTCCTTTTTTCCTCTATTTCTGTGTTTATTGTCTCTTGAAGAATATAGGTGTCACTCTATCTTTTTTTCATAATTATTTTTATTTTGATCAAGTGGATTGCATATCTTTCACAGTAATATTTTAGGTATACATTAACATTGAATCAGGAGAATTCCCATCACCAAAGTTGTCCTCCCTCCACCCCCGTTCCCATCTTGCATCTCATATCTCCCACCCTCATGCCTCCGGGTGGCTGGTATAAGTGGTCCCCTCTGTGTCTAGCTTACTACTTAGTGATGATACAACTGTTTGGTCTTGTACTCTCCATTATTTCCCATCAATTTGAGAGATGGAACTAGATAGTTCAGGTTATATGGTTCTGTTTGAAGAAAAGAAAAGCAATAAAATAGGGTAAAAATCAAATAAGCCGAAAATGGGCTGAGTCCTTCTAGAGGTTCTCAACCTCAGTTTGAGAGAAGAAAAGGAAAAAGGTAGTGAAACACCACAATACAAAAGGAAATATCAAATAACAAATCCAGTGAGCACTCCAACAATAACGGCAAGTACCACATAATAACCAGTCTTGAAATAAAAACATAGCAGAGCATAAAAAGAAATTAAAAAAAAATTGGAAACAACTTCAACATCCAAACCAAAACCAAAATAAAAATAAATACACTGGGGGCCAGGCGGTGGCACTGAAGGTAAGGTGCCTGCGCTAACCTAGGACGGACCGCGGTTCGATCCCCCGGTTCCCCATATGGTCCCCCGTGCCTGCCAGGAGTGACTTCTGAGCGAATAGCCAGGAGTAACCCCTGAGCGTCACCGGGTGTGGCCCAAAAACCAAAATAAATAAATAAATAAATAAATACATACATACATACATACATAAATACAAAAGATTATTTTGTGCTTTTTTTTCCTGCATAGGCACAGTAAATATTGGGGACATTAGAAAGGGAATTCCTTTGGCCTAAGAGATACAGGGTTTCTCCACCCTTGAAGTATACTGTCATAGGAATAACTATAGACTCCTTGCATGCTCATTTACTCTCCCCTCAGTGCTTTTGTGGTGAATGGAAGACTTCTGCTCCGTCATGAGTGATAAAATCAGACCTCTGTATCTAGAGATCTTGGTATCTGCACAGATCAAGGAATGGAGCTTATGATGAAGTCTTTCTTTGCAGTAAAAACAAGTCTGCTTCTTGTTCCTCTATTTCTGTGTTTATTGTCATTTGAAGAATATAGGTGCCACTATATCTTTTGAATCATTAACAAAGAACAGTAAGACATTGTCATGTAGCTATTCTGGATTACTGATACTTTACTTTCAGGCTTAGTTCTTGCTCTTTAACTGTTCTCGTAATTAACATTTTGTTTTATTGTTCTTTATTTTTGGTTCACACTAACAATGGGAAGTATCAGATAGCACAGCAGTAGGGCATTTGCCTTGCACACAACAGATCCAGGACGAACTGTGTTCGAATCCCAGTACCCCATATTTCCCCCTGTGCCTGCCAGGAACAACTTCTGAGTTCAGCACCAGAAGTAACCCTAGAGTCCCGCCGGTGTGACCCAAAAACCAAGAAAAAAAAAAAAAAGAGAGAGAAAGCCAACTGTAAGTCTCTAATCTAACTGAAGTCCTAGATCCCACTGATTTGAAACCAGGATCAGGCAAGTTTCAGCTTACTTCAATACAATTAATATGATACAATTAAAATTTTATATGATTATGAGAAGTTTTTTGTTTTGGTATTCAGCTGTACTTAGGGCTTACTCCTGTACTCAGAACTTACTCCTGGTAGTTTTCAGGGGACTATATGGGGTGCCGAGGATTATATCACAGGCAAAGCAAGTGGCCCACTGTACTATCTCTCTAGCCTCTGTTATGTTTTAAGATGAATATTGATAAACTAAGGGAAACCAAGATGATAAATTATCTAGAAATCATATTTGATCTTAGAAGGTTGAAAAGAATGTTATAACAGTTGAAAAAAAAAGTAGTTATGGAGGTAAGGCGTTTGCCTTTCATGCAAAAGGTCATTGGTTCGAATCCCGGTGCCCCATATGGTCCCCCGTGCCCGCCAGGAGCAATTTCTGAGCATGGAGCCAGGTGTAACCCCTGAGCACTGCCGGGTGTGACCCAAAAAAACAAAAAACAAAAAAAAAAAAAAAGGAAATAGTGTATGATAGGCATGACAATGTTCTGCATGTTAACAGTTGTACAGAAAGAAAATCATCTTAATTTAACTTTATCAGTAGAATTCCAAATTAATGGAAACATTCACAGGGCATTTTGGTCTCATAGGAGGAAGAACCATACGTTCTTATAAAGGCATTTAAACATTGAAAAAATACTGTCTCCTAAAACTGGAAAATTCAGTGAGAAAGGATTGGCTTTAGACTTCAGAACTAAGGGGAAAAATAGATAGTAGATAAGAAACCCATATCATCCTTGAGTTGATCTGTATCATTTCGAAGGTCATAGTATGTTAGGGTAAATGTTTTTTAGAAAAAGTTGTTTTTGAAAAACAGTTTGGAGCATAGAATGAGAATAATTTTGAAGAAAACAATGCGAGATTGTTTGACACAATACAGCTGGACTTGGAGATGAGAATAATGGCTCTAGTGCAGGGCTCTCTGTATGACTTTTCTGGAAAAAGAGTGTACAGAAGAGTTCTGAGAAGAAACTTAAGACAGTGATGGAACAGCTGATGAGTTAAACTTATTTTTGGTCTAAATGAAACATTTAGGCCAGACACTTCTAAAGGTTATCAAAGTGTTGATAAATGTAATTGCGATCTGTTTATGAGGAAAATGTATGTTGAATGATCACAGATGTAGCTTAATGGTAGACTACTTGTCTTACTTGCCCTGACTTTTATTTCCAGCACTTCAAACAAAATATATAGAGAAAGATACATTATTAAGATATCACATCACTGAGTAATTTGCCATTACACATGGGATGAAATTGACAGTCCATTTCTTCTTTTTTCTTTCTTTTTTATTCAGGCCACATCCAGCGATGCTCAGGGGTTACTCCTGGTTCTGTGCTCAGAAATCACTCATGGCAGTCTCAGGAGACCATATGGGGTGCCGGATGGAACCCTGGTCAGTCCCAGGTCAACTTGTGCAAGCAAACACTCTACCGCTGAACTATCACCCTGGCCCCAGACATTCTATTTGTAAGAAAATAAAAAAATAAAATATAAACTATCAATATAGTATGCCTTATCATGTTTTGCTTTATTACTATTTTTGTCACTCAGACTGTGTCTCCACCTGCTTTTGCTCCCAAGGATAGAGAGAAATCATAAAGGACAAAGTTAGTTGCAAAACAACTCCTAGAGCTGGAATCATGCACAGGAGAGAACTTGATACATCCTCCTCAGGGTTTCAGAGACTCTACACATTATCTGGTAACATACTATAGTTATGGTACGTAGTATTTATATATATATATATACTATATATAGTATATATATGGTATATAATATGGTAATATATTATACTGGTCCCTCCCAGTAAAGTCTTAAGACAGAACTTACTGTCTTTGGAAGAAGATACCAAAAACAACTTGTAATTATTGCCTCATAAAAAGTGATCTAAAATAGAAATGAAAAGAAGGAGAGATAGCATGAAGGTAGGGCATTTGCTTTGCATGCAGAAGGATGATAGTTCAAGTCCCGGCATCCCATATGGTCTCTTGAGCCTGCCAAGAGCGATTTCTGAGCATAGAGCCAGGAGTAACCCCTGAGCACTGCTGGTGTGACCCAAAATAACAAAAAACAAAAAAAGAAAACATGGAGAATAAATTGTGATTTTATGATTTCTGGTATAATTTAACACAAAAACTTACTCAAATATGACTAAATTATTAGTGAGCAAAATGACAAGATTTTATTCCTTTCTGAAATTAATATCCAAAGTTTTTGAAACATCTGCATTCTCTTGGCTTTTGGCTTTCATATATCAAGTTCAACATAATTTGGATTTTGTTTCTGCAGGTTTCTTTTTTTTTTCCTGCAGGTTTCTGTTTGACAAGGAACATGACTAACTAAAATAACTTGTTGATCTGACTTCTAATTTGAGTGTGACTTATCTTCTTGCAATTGGCCACTGTGGCAGCTTGATAGGAAAATACCTGAGACAGAAATGACTAGAAGTGACTCACATGATCACTGCTACAGTGTGTACACTATTCTCTCCATTACTACTGTGCATGTTTCCAGTTGGGTTTTAGTTTTTTATTTGGGGGCTAAATATATATCAGTGTCCAGGTAGCTACTCCTATTATTATGGTGTTAGGGACTGCTTTGGGAGGTGTTCAAAGCACACAGTGCAGGGCATCAAATCATGGCCTCCCGCATACAGTTGAGCTCCAACTATTGAGCAATCTCTCTAGTCCCATTTCTATGATCTTCACCTGGGCATCGTAAGTTCTTATGAGAAAGGAAAGCTATAGCTTTCTTTACTAGTCTCTGTCCATACTCCTATCTCTTTCCAATTCTTGCTCCACTCTGTGGTCAGCAATCTAATCATGTCAATCCTCCTCAAAATCCTGGAATGCCATTGTCCTAAAAAAGAAAACAGATTCCTTTGTATGGCTTACTAGGTCTTCTTTTGTTGTTTTGTCCTAGGGCCACACCTAGCAGTGATCAGTCACTAGTAATGGTTTAGTGCTTGGTAGGTATTTTCAGTGGTGCCAGTAATCAAACCCGCACTTCCTACATGCAAAGCATATATTCACCCTGTCAAACTAGGGTTGTACAGGTTATATAACATCTGCCTGGTGGGCATGACCTCTTGTCACCCTCCCCTTTTGATACCCTAGTCTTTTTAGTCCTAGAGCTCACCATATCTTCTCTTTCTCTCGGAACATCTGTATATTTACCTTAGAGTTCATATCAGTAACATTATCTCCTGGAAGCACACAGGTTCCCAAACCTAGGTTAAACCCTTTCATGAACTCTTATCCACTGCTGGTGGGAATGCACCTTTCTGGAAAGCGATATGGAGATTCCTCAAAAAAACTGGAAATTGAGCTCCCATATGATTCAGCTATACCACTCCTAGGAATATACCCTAGGAACACAAAAATACAATACAAAAACTCATTCCTTACACTTATATTTATTGTAGCACCATTTATCATAGCAAGACTCTGGAAACAACCAAGATGCCCTTCAACAGATGAATGGCTAAAGAAAATGTGGTACATATACACAATGAACTATTACGCAGCCTTCAGGAGAGATGAAGTCGTGAAATTTTCCTATACATGGATGTACATGGGATCTATTATGCTGAGTGAAATAAGTCAGAGAGAGAGAGAAAGATGCAGAATGGTCTCACTCATCTAGGGTTTTTTTTTTTAAAAAAAATTAAAGACATTATTGCAATAATTTTCAGAGACAAAGGGGAGGAGGGCTGGAAGTTACAGCCCACTTCATGAACCTCACCACAAAGAGTGATGAGTGCAGTTAGAGAAATAACTACATTGCGAACAATGAGAATGGATGAGGGAAATAGAAAGCCTGTCTAGAGTACAGGTGGGGTGGGATGGGGAGGAGGAATATTTGGGACATTGGTGGTGGGAATGTTGCACTGGTCATGGGGTGTGTCCTCTTATATGACTGAAGCACAACCACAATCATGTTTGTAACCAAGGTGCTTAAATAAAAAATATTATTTAAAAAAACAAAAGCAAACAAAAAAGAAATCCTTTCATGTTCCTCCTGAGCATCCACTGAGTCTTTTCATTGCCTATTCCTTCATTGCACTTGAACTTACTTTGTTTTCCCCTCTTCCCACAAAAGAATCTGTTTCAAAAACACAGGAGCCATGTTCTGGGCTCATTGTTATAGCACCAGACCTTAGTATAGGTTCTAGAACAAGGAAGCACCAGATGATTTAAAGGCATTCACAGAAGAAAGAATTTATTTGGGGGCCGGAGCGATAGTATAGCGGTTGGGTGTTTGCCTTGCATGCGGCTGGCATGGGATGGACCAGGGTTTGATTCCTGGCATCCCATATGGTCCCCCAAACCTGCCAAGAGTGATTTCTGAAAGCAAATCTAGGAGTAACCCTTGGGTGCCACCAGGTGTGGCAAAGTAAAAAGAAAAAGAAAGAAAGAAAGAAAGAAAGAAAGAAAGAAAGAAAGAAAGAAAGAAAGAAAGAAAGAAAGAAAGAAAGAA
>PVKC010033297.1:0-13986 GCA_004027635.1 Crocidura indochinensis
TTCCCACATGAATTCAATCCCCTGTGCCTTTTATAGTCCCCAAGTCCTACCAGAAGTGATTCCTGAGAGCAGAGCCAGAATTAAGCCCTGACTGCTGCCAGGTATGACCCAATTTTTCTTTCTAATAATATAATAAGTGATACAATTAGAAAAAGACATGCCAGTGAAATTTTTTTATCCCAAATAGTAGTTTAATGCTTTGGTGATAGATTTTGAGGTTTTATGAGAAAAGAAGCTGGCTCCATTTGCCCTGAGTACTGCTGTATCACTCATAAGAGAAGTAGTAATAGATTCAGAGACAGTCAGAGTCCTCACCCTATGTAATTGTTGTGGTAGAACCACGTTCCTCTAATTGCTGGCTTAGGAAAGAAATATTTCACTCATCAAGAGGCCAAACCCTGTTGAATTTTACCATGAATATGTGTCAAGGGGGATGTCTTGATCTTGTATCCATGCAACTGAAAATGAAACTCAGAGAAACTGAGAGAAACATCTGATTGCATGATACAACTAAATTGTAGTATATTTAAAGGGTAATGCTGAAGTCTGGCTTGCAGGTATATAAAATGAAGAAATAGGAAGTATTCATCCAGAGCTGACCCCCACTGATTCTGAGAATATCACAAAAATACATTACTATTGTTTCAAAGTAACCAAAGAAGTTAACAAAACTGGTAGATGCATGAAAAGTTATTTTTTCACTTATGTGAAATAAGCATGGTTTTATTTAATTTTATTCACTTACTTATTTGGGGGATTTGGGCCACACATAGTGGTGCCCAGAGCTTAGTTCAGGTTCTGTATTCAGGGATCAACTTTGAAGGATCAAGGGACCTTATGGGATGCTGGGGGGGGGCCTTACACTGGCCACATGCAAGGCAAATAACCTGCCTGCTTACCTTAGCTCTGGCTCCTAAACAGCTTTAATTAGAATGCCACCAATAAATTGGCAAACTTCTATTCTTCCCTTTGACACAATATTGAAATATTAATTATTATAGTGAGCTTACACTATAGGTCTCCCCTGGCACTGGAGTAAGGACACTTAACAGTTGTGTTTTAGATTGGGCTACTTATTTTATGGTAGATCAAGCAAGAGGGGTAAACATGTACTTTCATTCAGGTTTCTGTGGAAAAGCAATGAAACTCTCTGGATTCATTAGCAGAGAATTTCTTTACCAAATTTAAGTAGAAATATTTGCTAGGCTGTTCCCAGATTCTTCTAAGAAAAGCAACGGTTAGCATTTTGAGTCCTTCAAGTAAAGCTCTGACATATTGCGGGAGATTAGAGACTACCAAATCATTGTTATTCTAGAGAAAGTGTCAACTCTGCTTGATTTTTAAATTTTATATTTCCTTGATTTCCCAAGCTGCTCAGAATTCAGTCTCTGGAGAATTGTAAACCTCCTATGAATTGAAAATGAGACCACAAGAGAAGGCAGTATCCCCTACCACCACCTCCACAACCATTCCCAGTCCTGCCTCCCACTTCCCTGGGAATATTTGTCTGCTGTTGATATAGAAATATTTCCTGTGACAACATAGGCTACCAGCATTTTATTAAGCAAAAACAAGTATGTGTTTCCACTTGGCCCTGTTATTTATTTATCCACCATCTGGCTAGATCAGAAGAGAAAAATCTGGAAGGAAGTTTTTCCTTCTTGGTTGACTAATGAGAGTCTGGCACAGCAGTGGAATAAGCCAGAGGCTGGGAGAAAAAAATCTCTAGATCTGTTAGAAGGAAAATTGCCTTTCCCCAAGGTGGCAGGTGAGTATTCCATGGCAGCTTGCAGAGCTAAGAGGCAGTTTCCACTGCCTTCACTTGGGATGAGGATAGTCTGGTGTGGTTGGAATAGCTGCTGATCTGCAGACATTTGTAAGAGACTTGGGCATATCTTGGGCATATGCCACAAGGATACAGCTGGGATTTCAACAGGAACCTGAGTGCAACAAGAATCTGTGCAATACTTTCTGTATTAGAAGGGAAAAAAAGGCAAAAAGGAATCTTGATATCAAAGAGAGTGAGAGGAGGTAGAATGTTAGAATCCCTAATTAAATCCACTTTCCTTTTAGTTATTTGTGCTCATACATGGGTCAAATATGCAGCACATGAACAGGAACTATACTAAATTAGACCTGACAATCTGGTCAGCAACCCCAAGGTTTAAGATCACAGTTAGATGACTCATGTCTATTACCCCTAAAATTTGTTCAAAAACTTCTCTAAGCTTGCAAATAGGAAAGAGGGTGGAGAGAAAAGTCCCAAGAAGTCAAGGACCAAATCTACATTCTAGCAGGAAATTTGATAAGACTTTAACCTCTTCGATTATTTCCTGAGTTTTAGAAGGAAAGGCAATCTTTACTTGCACTGACTTTTCTCTTGCCTGAGATAAAGGTTATATAAAAAGACTCTTCCTTGTAATAATCTCACTATAAAATGGCATGTCTTTTTTGCGGGAAGAGAGGGCCAAAGCTGGTGATACTCAGAAGTCACTCCTGGATCTGAACTCAGGAATTATGCCTAGAGTTGCTTGGGGACCATATGGAATACTGAGGATCAAAGTCAGGTCAGCCATGTGAAAAGCAAGCACCTTATGCCATATACTAGCTAGTCAATCTCCCAAAATGATATTCTGTACCCTTGAGGAAGACAGACATTATTTTTAATTAAAATTATTTTATCCCCTTTCATTTATTATTTTGAAATGTACCTTTTGGAGATGAATCCTTTGATTATTGGACAAAATGCTTTATTTTTGTCATTGGGTTTTGGGTCATACATGGAGCTACTCAGGCAACCATTCAGTATTGGGGATTGAACCTGAGACTTCCGCATGAAAAGCCTGTGCTTCAGCCCTTTGAGTAATGTTCCTGGTCTCCACATGAGCTCATTTTATCTTTGTTAAGCAAAACTGTCTGCTTATCATTTGAAATCAATCATAACTGATTATTGTTGTTATTCACAATAGCAAATTTAAAATACAAACATTCTAAGAAAACACCAAAGTGTCCCACACTCCTCCAGGAGGTTCTTGGCATGTTTCTCCAGGAGTGTGGACTTTAATGACCTTAAAAGGTATAATACATGGTGAAGTCGGTATGAGTAAAATGTGTATGGAATAAATACTATGCAGCCCGTCAGAAAAATAAAGTCATGTAGTTCACAGAAACTAAGGTGGAAGTGGAGGGCTAATCATAATGAGTTAGTCAGTAAGTCAAGTAGATCAGAGGTAGAAGGTCAAGTAGGATGAGCTCACTCATCTGTGACATAGAAACAAATCAAAGTTATGGACAATATTAATCAATAATAAACCTTGGATATTAGAATACAGACCAGACAGAGACAGATCTGGAAAAATTGGAAAAGGAACAAATAACTGGACTAGAAGTAACACAAAAGCATAGATCTTGAGTTACATAGATGGTGCTAAGGAACATAACATAACATAACATAACATAACATAACATAACATAACATAACATAACATAACATAACATAACATAACATAACATAACATAACATAAAACATAACATAACATAACAACATAACATAACATAACATAACATAACATAACATAACATAACATAACATAACATAACATAACATAACATAACATAACATAACAACATAACATAACATAAAAACATAACCCCATACCATAAGAGTTAATCAACAAGTAATGGAGGGAGAAACAACTGGGATAGAAGAAAAGTTAAAGTTGAGGTGACATAGAGAAGGGGAGAAGGTCATAGGAAATTCAGTGGTTGCCTCTTGTAATCCTCTTGCCTAAATTGTACGATGTTTATTTTTTTTATTTTTTACTTCATTTAAAGAAAATGTATCACATAGTTATCTCAGATAACTGAGAGCAAATTTATTTAAAATAATAGAAAGAAAAAGCAAAAAGGAAGAGAAGAAAGAAAATTTAAATATTAAAATAAAGTAACAAGCAAATTTATGAAAATTATTTTTCTCGAATGAGGTTATTAGGAAATACATTTGTTTTCATATAAGTGAAGCAAAAGTTATTTTAAAAAAAAGAGGGGCCAGAGAAATAGCCCAGTAGTAGAACATTTGCTTTGCATGCAGTCAATTCAGGATGGATGGTGGTTTCAATCCTGGCATCCCATATGGTCCCCCATGCCTCCGAGGAGTGATTTCTGAGCACAGAGCCAGGAGGAACCCCTGAGTGCCGCTGTGTGTGAGCCAATGCCTGCAAAAAAAAAAAAGTTATTTATAAAAGAATGGAAAGAAAAAATAAAAAGGGAATAGAAGAAAAAAATTTTAAAAGGAAATAAAAAAGAAGTACAGTGGCAAGTAAATTTGTGAAAAGTATTGTATCTTCAATGAAGTCATTAAGATGATGGCAGAAGGTTTAGTGAGCTCTTGTTGTTAGCTGTCCATCTGTTATTTTATTTGATTCTGAACATTAAGTGACCTCAGCTACACATTGGCATTTAAATTGATGTATTCCTATAGGGATGAGACCATCAAAAAATGAAGTTGTCCAGGAATTTAAAGCATTATTATTAATATTATTAATATTGTGACTTTTATTGGTCCATGTTCTCAGCTGCCAGGCCTTCCAGAAGAAGGAGGATATGTGTGTGTGTTGGTGGGGCGGGGGGTGAATAGCACTCACTTTAAAAAATCTTTAGGGGCCTGAGTGATAGCACAATGATAGGCCATTTGCCTTTCACAGGGCTGATCCAGAGTGGACCTGGGTTTGATCCCCAGCATCCCATATGGTCCCCCAAGTCAGGAGCAATTTCTGAGTGCATAGCCAGGAGTAACCCCTGAGCATCACCAGGTGTGGCCCAAATACAAAAAAAAAACTATAGCAATATCAGTCCAAATACTGGCATATTGAAGTTTGGTCAGGTTGGTATCTCCAGAAATAATTAGAGAGGAGTGGTGAGGCAGGGTTATCAGCAAAGAGGCGATATGGATAATGGGTAGAGAGAGGCTTGGCTCACCCTCTCCTCTCAAGATTGCCAACTTTAGTCTGCATGGTCAGTCCACTCATGAGTTTTAGGGCTTGTTTATATCTCTTTACAACTGGCTCTATATGAACATCTAGAATGTTTTTTTTTAAAATAAAGGATGTGGATAAAAATCTATCAGAATAGAGTTTTCCAATGGAGGCAGTTTGGCTGTCCCTCAGGGAGACTCTTGACAACATTCAAAAATATTTTCAGTTGTTATAATTAGGAAACAGAATTGAGGCAAAAATAGGCTGCCAAGTGTCTTACAGGATAGTCCTCACAAGAAAGAATTGGCTAGATTAGTTATTGCACTCAGAGTGAAATTATAAACCTTGGGGCCCGGGAGATAGCATGGAGGTAAGGCACTTGCCTTTCATGCAAAAGGTCACCGGTTCGAATCCCGGTGCCCCATATGGTCCCCCGTGCCTGCCAGGAGCAATTTCTGAGCATGGAGCCAGGAGTAACCCTGAGCACTGCCGGGTGTGACCCCCCCCAAAAAAAAGAAAATATAAACCTTTTCTGTACTCATAATAAGTTCATCATTCTCAACTGAAAAATAAATTCCTTATTGTCTTCAATACTAAATTTCATCCTCTTGGAAGATGTTTGTGCTCCATGGAATTTTAGAAGTAAATGCAGATCCCAAATAATGGAGTGAAAATAATGAGTTTTGTCAACTATTTGTCTTGTCCTTTTCTTTACTCTTGCCCTATAGGTTACTCATATCAGGAGGACGATATGGATGATTGTCTTAGAGCCTTTCCTTATTAATGCTGCTGGAAATTGATAAGTAAACCTCTGAAACTGTGGGATTTTGGCAAGAATTATAACCCCCATTTATTTTGGAGAACCCATGCAGCTTTCTAAGTAAATATATGCAGAAAATTTCCCCCCAAAATAAACACAACAAGTAATTGGCTGATATATGAAATTGACGTTTTGGCTTTGTGATTTGCTCTGATATATAAAAATCTAATTTTCTCCGTGGAATGATGCCATTGCAAAATTGTGACTAAATTAAAATCAGTGGTTAACTTAGGCTATGAGCAATGGCTTCTGTTACGATGTATCAATATTTATTTACAGTTTCATAAATTGACCCAAATTCACTTGACAAGTTTTAAATAGATGACTTAAATGGCAGCAGAGTGATAGAGGCGTAAGATTCACAATAATGATAAAGTAAAAAGTACCCAAAAGAGGTCTGGTTACCAA
Source organism: Crocidura indochinensis (assembly GCA_004027635.1). NCBI lineage: Eukaryota > Metazoa > Chordata > Mammalia > Eulipotyphla > Soricidae > Crocidura > Crocidura indochinensis. The sequence continues at coordinate 6,203 of PVKC010033297.1, forward strand.
CAGTGTGCATAACTTTACCTAATTTTTTATGCATGTATTTGTGAATAGGTAGCATCAGGTGGCCCTACTGAATGACACTGGTAATGATTCTTTTGTGTAATCCTCCCTGTCTACCAATTTGGATAGAAATGGTCAGTAAAACCGGTAGATTAAAAAATGGTGAAGCATGCTATTTTATTATCATCCCTATACTTTCTAATATTGCCTTTAATTCAACTTTATTTTATTTTATTATTGGTGGAAACCCTGGTGAATCTTGCCCAATTGGTCAGTGATTCAATGTAAGGACCATAGAATGCTGCATTTCTCAGGCTATGTGGTGAGGGAGATTATCTGGGCCCCCCTGAAGGCACACAGGAGACAGAGCTATCTCAAGAGTGTGTTAGGAGAAACATATGGTACCAAGAATTGAACCTCCTTTGGTTGTATACTAGGCATAAACCTTAAATGTTGTGCTCTCTCCACCCATTGCCTTTATTTTTAAAAGAACATATACTTTTTCTATGGGATATATTTCATTTTTAAAATGAAAATTTCTTTTTTATAAGGAAAAATAGATGTATTTTGAAGTCAATAATTATATCCTGGCCAGATGTTCCAAATATGGTTGATAGTAGTAGGATATCTAGGAAAAGTGGTTGTCATTTTCACCAGAGATAGAGGACAATCAGATACTGTCCTTGGTCACTGAGAAACAAAAGCAGCTCCAAGAATGAATTTGGAAAGACTTGGACCTGAATTTGAATCTGGAGAGAGTACAGTGGTGAGGCATTTACCTTGCATGAAACTAAATCTCTCTTGGTTTAATTCCCAGTACCACATATGGCCCCTTGAGACCCTTCAGGAATGAACACAGAGCAAGGACTAAGCCTTGTTCACTACTGGATATGAAAAAATAGAAGAAAAGATACAATTAATGAATTTGCACCCTTTCCCAGAAGATAGAGACTTGATGGTGTTGCTCAAAGGAATTCTGATGACAAGCTATTCTGATTACCAAAAGTCTATGAATCTTGCTTTGATAGTACAGAGAAAGATAAAAATACATAAACATCTTCTACCTCATGTCCATGAGTGAGAATGAGCTTTTGTTACTGGTTCAAGAGGACAAAATCAGCCTTCCAAACAGACAGTCCAAAAGCTGTTGAAGAGAAAAATCTGGATTCTTCTCAATGTCTAAGATTTTGCCATGGAAATTTCAATCCTTTGACCATTGGGTTGCTTTTGGTCCTGAAGGCACCATGACACAAGCCTTTTTGTCTGAAGGTAGCATTTTAGGAGAGACTGACAGCTGTCTGAGAGCAAGAATTTTAGCAGAAAGCACTAGGGAAGGGTAAATAGATGAAGGGAGAGAGCAGAAGCAAGACAGAGGGGAGGATAGTCTTGAAACAAGTGTCAGTTGGGATTTACTTGATTTTTCCACTGAGAGAAATTTCTCTTTAAAATTTACTTTAAACATTTCCAAATTTCTCATTGCCAGCCTCAAAGAACTCCCAGAATCTCTTGTTCAATAAAATAATAGATGAAAAACATTCCCAAAGAATCACATAAATTATGAAGAATGGCTGTGCTTACATTGAAGTATTGAGTCTGATGTCAAAGAACCTCATACAACTCTAAAGTCACCATATTCCTTCAGAGTATGAACCGTTCAGGGAAAGAATTCATCCCATAACTCTCTCCATGGCTGTTTGAATTTCCAAAGCATAGAAAGCCATCCCAGGAAGTTCATGTTTCTGTAGGAACCCGAGTGCTCCACTGCATATCAATTCTAGAATTCACAATAACTGATGGTGCTCAGTTTATAATAGAATTTCTTGTCTCTAACCAGAAACTACTTCTCTCCCTTGTTTTGGCTGTGCTTTCCCTGGATGCTCTTCCTCCTCCCTAAAAAAATCTCCACTCAGTGATTTTAGCCTGTAACGTCTTAATGAGATGTTGTAAATATGATCATTGAAGTGTTTAAAAACAAGTAGAACCCCTTACCTTGCCTCCCTCTGCCCATGGCTCTTTCTTGTCCTTTATATGGCCAGCATTTATCCTTTGCTAGAATTGCAAAGTGCAGGATATTCAGGTTACAACATTCTGTGTCTTGTGATATATTCTGGTCTCCTTCAGGTCACGTTGCTTTCTATTTTAATTCATCATTCTGCTGTGCATCTTCCCACATTTCAATTTGACCATATTAATACCCCACATGGATCTTGTTTAGGAATTCAAGGTTTATAGGATGAAATTCTAGTGAAAAGCCAAGTTATAAAAACTCTATATGAACTAGAGAAATAGCAGGAAAGAGATTTGCCTTGCATGCAGCCAACCTCAGTTTGATTCCTGACTCCACATACAATTCTCTAAGCACCATGACCGGGAGTGTTCTCTGTGTACAGGACCAGGAGTGAGCCTCAGCACAGCATGGTGTGGCCAAAACCCAATCATTAAAAGCTGTATACAACCGGACACTGAACTACTAGCCTGGCAGTGTAACAACTGTCTTAAAACTCTATGGATAAAACACTCATTTTTTTTTGTTTTTTGGGTCACACCCAGCAGTGCTCAGGGGTTACTCCTGGCTCCATGCTCAGAAATTGCTCCTGGCAGGCACAGGGGACCATATGGGACACTGAGATTCTAACCGATGACCTTTTGCATGAAAGGCAAATGCTTTACCTCCATGCTATCTCCCGGACCCCTAAAACACTCATTAATCATTTATGTTCATGTGTCTCTGTGTCTCTCAGGATAGCTAGGTCACTAACTCTAGTTGGATGGTTCTGATAAGTGCATGTTTCACAACCCTCCTCTGGAAACCATGAGCCATCCTAAACATTGTTGCTCTTGGTATGATACTACATCCAAGTGAAGTGGAAGCCTCTAGCCTTTCTCCAACCACAGGTCAGACTTGAAACACTGCCACTTATGCCTTGTGTTGTGTGGGGCAAAGCCGATCTGTGATCAGGTCCTAGGTCACAGTGAGAGGCCATTGCTAAGCCCCATAAGAAAGGTGGTAGATTTTGGTAGAGGGAACTATCTGAAGTCATTGATATACTTCAAGGCACCATCTCTCCCATTTCATTTCGAATATCTCATGGAAGATCAAAGAACATGCCCTCCAACATTTCAGATGGCACTCCCCTCTACACTTCTTATCTTAATACATTTGTCCAAGATTTTCTTTAAGCTTAGACAACTTGCTGCCCCTATACATAGCCCTCTCTCCATTAGTTCCTTTTTATTTTTTGTTTGTTTGTTTGCTGTTTTGAGGTCATACCCAACAATTTTCAGGGACCACAACTCTTGGTTCTCAGAGCAATATATGTGCTGCTAGAATTTGAAATGGGCCCATAGTTTCAGCCACATGATAAGAAAGAGCCTCTTTCCTACCTCTTTGGCTTTTTATCTTATGTTTTAAGATGCAAGCGCTGTTATGTGTAAAAAGTTTCTCTGTGGGGAGAGAGTCAACTTAGTCAGCTTAGTCAGGAAGTAATGGTTATCTCTCCCTTCTGCTCCTTATTTCATGATCATTGAGACCTTGAAATTATCCTAACTCCTTCATGTCTATCTTGTCCCGGTTCACTGTGATATACTAATATTATTTTATATCTATGTGAATAGACTTCTAAAATATCACAAAATATTTTTAATTTGCCTCTATAGGATTTAAAAAATTAATGCATCAGGATTGACCATTTATTTTAGGAATATAATATTGTTTCAGCCTCCCTAATATATTCTCTCCACCAACTTTAAGGCTCTACTCTTTTCTCTCAATTCCCATTTAACTAACTCGATGTCTGTGATAGTAGCTCATTATTTATTTCCTTACTTTGTTTCTCTATGTATATATCTGTGTTTTCTTTATATATTCACTATTTGTCCTCCAGACTCACTTCATTTGGCATGATATCCTCTAGAGCCATCCCAGTTGCAGCAAACAGCAATATTCCAGCTTTTCTTGCTGCTGATAGTGTTCCACTAATTTTTCATCCATCCTCTATTTGTGGGTACCTCTGTGGTTATTTTAAATGGCAGTGCAGTGAAATGAATATGAGCTTGTGAACTTTTTCAAACAAATGTTTGGGGGATTTATTTTGGAAACGCATTACAGGAGTGGAAATGCTAGGTCATATACAAGCATCCTTTTTTATTGTTTTTAAGAAACCTCCATACTGTTTTCCATAGAATCTGAACCAAATGAATAGTTTCAACAACAGTAGTTGAGGGGTTCTTTCCAACACTGGTTGTTTTCAGTCTTTATAATGTGGATCATTCTTATTAGTGTGAGGTGATATCACATTGTTGTTTAAAATTTCATTTCCCTGATGAGAAGTGATGAAGAGCACTTTTTTCATGTATTGGTTGGCCATCTGTATGTCATCTCTGAAAAATTGTCTAGTAACTCTTCTGCCCATTTTCAATGTTATCTTCCTGTTCTGCTTATTCTTAAGTTTTCTGAGTACTTTGTAAATCTTGTCATTAGTGTGATGAGTAAATATTTCCTTTGTTACATGTGTGATGAGTAAATATTTCCTCCCATTCAGTAGGATGTTGTTTCTTTTATGGATTCTGAGTGCTGTGAAGTTTGCTTTCTGGCTATGTTTTCTTTTCTTTCCTTATGCTCTGATATCTCATTTTATTAAGAGGTTAGATTCCACTTGCTTCTTCTTGGTTGTGTCCTCTCTGTATGTTTTCTTCAAGATTGCCATTTTGTGTACCTCTGAAGTTCTATATCTGTATCTCTGTTAAGTTCAAAGTGAGTTTTTAGTACATTGTATGAATCATCATTCCTTTTCTCCTTTCCCTCACTTAACATATTAGTACCTTGATACCTTTGAGAAGTTCTTTGCCTTTTGTAAGAAACTACTTAGTATGTCTTTCTTATAAAACTGAATCATGGGGCCAGAGCAATGACGCAGCGGTAGGGCATTTGCCTTGCATGCTACTGATCCAGGACAGACCCCGGTTCAATTCCCCAGCATCCCATATGGTCCCCCAAGCCAGGCACGATTTCTGAGAGCGTAGCCAGGAGTAACCCCTCTGCGACACTGGTGTAGCCCCAAAACAAAACAAACAACAACAACAACAACAGCAACAACAAAACCCACCAACAAAATGAATGGATCACCATGAACTTCTTTAATTCATGTTTGTAAAAGTCTGTGTCAATTCATCAAATTCGAATATAATGTAGCCAGGTAGAGTACTCTTGTTAGGATTTCATTTCATCTAACTTGTTTGCTGTTTCAACTATTCGTTTCTGACCTGTAGTGTTTCAATTGATAGGGCTGTTGTGAGTCTTCTAGCTTATTTGATATGAAAGCTTATTTGATTCTGATGCCCTCGAGTTTCTCTAATTTTGACTTTCGACATGTTAATTAAAATTCATGTTGTGATTTTCTATTTGAGTTTATTTAGATTTATTTTGTTGGAACCCTTTGAACTTAATGGATCTGGGTATAGACTCAATTCTTAAACTGAATAAGTAGTTAATCATGATTTATTCAGCCAATGGTTCTTCCACGTTCTTTCTTTCCTCTCCCTCTGGAATTCCCATAATTCATGTATTGTTTTTCTGGAAATTGTAGTTTAGGTCTCTCAGTTTTTGTGTTTATGTTAGGGAAGAGGGGATATTACAGAACTGCACTCAGGTAGGTAAGTTCAACGAAGACTGTAATCTATAAAAGAAGGAAATAAAATAAAAATGTAAAAATTACCAAAATAATATCAGAAATAAAAAGATTTATTCAGTGTGTTAAATAAACAACCAGATGCAGTGAAGCTGAATAAATAAAAATGTTGCACATAAAAAAAATTTTTGTGGACACATGAATGACTTTCTGGGGTTACTCCTGGCTCTAAGCTCAGGAATTACTTTTTGACGATGTGCAGGGGATCATATGGGAAGCTGGGATTGAACCTGAGTCACCTGTATGCAAGGCAAGCACCCTATACACTGTACTATGTTTCCAGCCCTAAAAATGAAAAAGAAAAAAGAAATTAAGGAAAGATAAAGCCAAAGGCACAAGATCCCTGAATTTTTGATTATTGATCTTGACAGACAATATCAATATGCCTAATTAATGCAAAATTTGGATCCCAAGGAGATAAAATTGAATAGAAAAAAATAGAAAACAGATTGACAGAGATTATTCCAAAATTTATGAAAGATATCAACCACAAACTCAGGAAGTTCAGAAAATCCTGGTTATAATAAATATGACAAAACATGAAAATAAAATTCTGGTATAAACCAAAGACAAGTCAGATATTTCAGAAAAAATATAAATGGAGATACATACAAGGTACCAACTATACAAACTATAGATGATATGGCTCTAGAGAATTAATGAGGGCAAAAAGATGGTGAAAAGACATTTTTAGAGCATATAAGAAACATAGACTTTTAATACTTCTAAATTTTTTAACTTTTAATTACTTTTAAATAACAGTAAAAATATTCTGAGATGAATACAGAAATATAGACATTCAAGAAAGAAAATAGATGATAGAATTCTTTAATTCTATGAGTGACGTTCACTAGAAATATGCCAGTGTATTCACCATGAAGAAAAATAACACCAGAAAGCAACTAAGTGGACAGGTAGAAAGCATCCAATTTTTAAATATATTTAATATAGTCAATACAATTATTATACTGAGATTTGGTAATATATGTTGGTGTAAGAAGCATAAGAGGAGTAGAAAAAGTAATAAAAATTGAGGACTAGAGAGACTGTTCAATAAGCTGAGCATGTGCTTTGCATGTAGAAGGTCTAAGTTTTTAGTCCTAGGTACTGTAATGCACTCCAAGCACCCCTGGAGCAAATCCTACTAAGGAACAAAGAAATAACTTTCAGGTAGTCTCCAAACAAACGTAAAATATGTATAGAAAAATTGAAAAGATTTTGTAGTATTGCTCATGAAGTAGAATAATATTTATTTTGCTTGTTTTGTTTTGGGGTCCACAATCAGTGATTATTAAGAGTTACTGGTGGGGCCCAGGAGATAGCATGGAGGTAAGGCGTTTGCCTTTCATGCAAAAGGTCATCGGTTCGAATCCTGGTGCCCCATATGGTCCCCCATGCCTGGCAGGAGCAATTTCTGAGCATGGAGCCAGGAGTAACCCCTGAGCACTGCCGGGTGTGACCCAAAAACCACAAAAAAAAAAAAAAAAAAAAAAAGAGTTACTCATGGTTCTGCACTCAGAAATACTCCTGGTGATGCTCAGGGAACCACATTGAATGTTGAAGAATGGCCTGGGTCAACTGAGTGCAAAACATATGCCCTAGTTCTGTACTATCACTTTGGCCCTGATATAATAGAATATTATTTAAAGGTAAACCTTATAAATACACATTATAACCTCTAGAATTATTTCTTTAAAACACAAAAAAGGCAAAACAAAAGGAAGATATCATAAATTCAAGATACATGATAAAAATTAAGTATTAAAATATTCACAATTTGTGTAATATAAATCTGGAGAGAGAAAAATACAGAAGACAAATGGAAAAATAAATACTAATATGCTAAGTTTAACCCAATTACATTTCATTTAAATGAAGTAAACACTCTAATTAAAAAGTCAAGATAATCAGATTGTATTTTTAGAAAAAGCAAAGACTTGGCTACATTTGGTTTACAAAATAACGTAAATAAAAAGATCCGAGGAAAAAGAAAGTGTTGAAAAGCTTATTTAGTACAAATATTGGACATCAATGTAGATCTACAGATATTAACATGATAATAACAGATTATTTAATTTAATTTTATACCCAAAATTTGAC
>PVKC010033298.1:0-14011 GCA_004027635.1 Crocidura indochinensis
TCATAAGCTCCATTCCTTGAGCTGTACAGACACCAAGATCTCTAGATACAGAGGTCTATTTTACCATCCAAGATGAAGCAGAAGTCTTCCATATACCACAAGAGCACCAAGGGGAAAGTAAATGATCATGTAAGAAGTCTATAGTTAATCCCATGACAGTATACTTCAGGGGTGGAGAAACCCTGTATCTCCTAGGCCAAGGAAATTCCCTCTATAATGTCCCCAATAGCTACTGTGCCTATGCAAGGGGGGGGGGAAGGGGGGAGAAAGAAAAACCACAAAATAATCCTTTTTCCACATATATATTTATTTGTTGATTGATTTTTTTGACTTCTTTATTTTGGTGTACATATTGAAGTTGATGTCTCCATTTTTATTTTATTTTATCTTTCTTTTTGCATCCAGCATGGTTTGATTTCAGGATTGAGACTATTTTGTGGTGCTTGTCTTTATTGCTGTAGTGCTCAATGGATATTTTATTTGATATTTCTTTCTGTATTGTTGCGGTATTTCAATTACCTTTTTTCTATCCTCTCTCAAACTGAGGTTGAAAGCCTCTAGATGGACTCTGCCCATTTTCAGCTTATTTGATTTTTTTACACCATTCTATTGCTTTTCTTTCCTTCAAACAAAACCACAAAACTCAAACTCTAGTTCCACCTCTCAAATAGAGGGGGAGACAAGGGAGGGTACCAGGACCAAACAGATATATGATCACTAATAGTAAGCAGAGGGGACCACTTACTCTAGCAGCCCGGGGGGGTAATGGTGGGGGATATGGGTTGCAGGAAAGGAACGGGGGTGGGGAGAGGACAAATTTGGTGATGGGTATTACCCTGACTCAATGTTAATATGTACCTAAAATATTACTATGAAAGATATGTAAGCCAATATGCTCAAAATAAAAATTAAAAAAAATTGACCTACCAATTGTGCAACCCTAGCACTCAGATCAAGAGAAGATAATGTGGTGCCTTCTCATCGCCCCTTTCGGTAAAGGTCTTTCAGCATGATAGTTTTATTATTTTCCATAAGAAATTAACATTTTAACAGTGAGGAACTCACTTAAGCTACACTCATTTTTTAAGCTACACTCATTTTACAGCCCAAGTCTTTTGATTGTATCACTGATTTTACATTTTAGAGAATTTTTCTTTGAAAAGAAAGCCCAATATTTTAGCATTAAAGGAAAATATGGTCATAGTAGAAGGTTTGGAAAATACTAAATAATGGAGAAAGGAAATGTAATAATCCCTATGCTGTTCCTGTGAATATATTGATGGGTTTCTTTTCAGTTCTCATATGTAATATATGTAATAATTTTTGCAGAATTAGCATTAAATTACAGACAGTATTTGGTATCTTGCTGCTTTCAAAAACACTTTATCAGCTTTTCCCCACATCATTAAAGTAAATGTCTAAATTTTAATGGCTAAATTCATTCACGTATGGAAATGCCATGAATTATTCAACCACAGTTCTAATATTGAACATTTAATTTGTATTCCTTATATGGTATTAAATATAAAACTGCAATGAACCCACAAGCAAAATCTCTATGCACATTTGTGCAGTTTTCTTTAGAATAAACTTCTAGAATAAATAAAAATCACTAGATCGAACTAATAGGTATGGCTTTAGGTCTCTTAAACCGAATTCAAATTGTCCTCAAGAGAGCTTGTATAAAATTTAGATTTCTAGCCAAAATAATTTCGTGCCAAGGTCCTAATAAAGAATATACAACTGTCTATAAACCTTATGTAAACCTGTCATTTAGTTATGTGGGGCTACATAGAGAATTGCTTTGGGAATTGGTGGTCTTAAATTTAACCATGAAGTTCTTTATATTAGTGGACCAGATTACAAGAGGACAAGATAAACAATAAAGAATTAAAAATCTATCAATGAAGATACAGGATATGCATCAGTTTTCTTTTACTTAATAAATATATGTATATATACCCTTACTACATTTATTTTTACTTATTTCTTGAAGTTATAATCTGAAGTTTCACTTTCATGTTTTAATTTTATTTTTATTAACATATTCTTTTATACTATTGTGAATTTAAAAAATTATAGTTTCATACCTCTATGTAAATTCTCATGGTTTCTGTAATAAATTTTATTTTTCAAAGAACCAACTCTGGGGTAAATCTTTAAATGTTATTTTATTTTAGATAGGATGAGAACTCTTGTGGTAATAAGCTATCATCAAAAAAAAGTGAATTGACTTTAGAAAGTGCCCCACACTTTAGAAAGAGGCTGTGGTATGTGGAAATGCTTAAGACTAAGTTCTTTCAATTAAATGTAATTTTTGTAAAACACATGGCACATTTTAATACTTTCATAAGTCTCATCTAAAAAGAAAATCATGCAGAAACTAAATCACTGGAAATAGATAAACAGAATTGTAATAGACATATTCGTGCATGTAGCACTGCCCTTATACATTAGCTAATTCTGATTTGGAGAGGAATGCCTATCTTTCATTTATCTTTTTTTCTTAAAAAGAAATAGCCAGACTCTTGCAGTCACTCGGTGTCCTCTTCAGAGCTTTGCTTCACTGTCTCCTTAAAAATGCTCCAAATAGACTCATTAAAATTAGTAGAGAATTATAGTGGTTATTTTTTTCATCTGAAGCACTTAGAAAACGTTAAACTTTTGGGCCCGACGTGATAGCAGAGCAGTAGGGTGTTTGCCTTACATGCAGCCGAGCTTGGTTAGATCCCCAGCATCCCCATATATATGGTCCCCAGAGCCAAAAGTGACTTCTAAGCTCATAGCCAGAAGTAATCCCTGAGCGTCACAAGGTGTGGACCAAAAAGAAAAAAAATATGTTAAACTTTTCTTTGGAGCGAGGCACACTTGGTGAGGCTAAGTTCGCATAGTGCTCAGGGAACCATGATGTTCTAGGAATTGCACTTTGCCTGCCATAGGCATAGCATGGAGTCCAGCCCCTTGCATTTAAGACCATGTTTCTCTAAAACAAAATCATTTAATTCAAGGTGGCTGTGTGTACAACATCTTCCTTAAAAGTACCTCAGATAACTCCTAAGTCATTAATTGCATAAAGGTATGCTGATATCTTTCTTCCCTCCTTCTTTCTTTCCTCCCTTCTTTCATTCTTTCCTTCTTCCTTCCTTTCTTCTTTCCTTCTTTTCTTTTTTATCTACCTTTCTTTTTTCTTCCTTCTTTTTTTAATAAAATTTTATTGTGATCAAAATGCATGACAAATATTTCACAGAATTATTTACGGTACATAGTGACAATGAATGAGGGGCATTCCCATCACCAGTGTTGTCTTCCCTCCACCCCTGTTCCCAGCATGTATCCCATATCTTCCTCCTTTATCCCCCAGAATACTAGTGTAACTGGTCTCCAATTTACAGCTTGTTGTAGATTGGGTATCTATTCTGTTGTCATTGACATTGGGTTGGTGTTCAAGTCTGATCGTTTTTTTATTTTCATGACATGTTCATATGCTCCTTTCTCTCTTTTTTTTTTATTTATTTCTTTATCCCTTTATTTTGTTTTGGGACCACACCCAACCGTGTCCAAGGTTTATTCCTGGCTCTGTATGGATCACTAGTGGTTGGACTCAGGCAACCATAAGGTAAGGATACTGGGAATTGAACCCAGGTCTGCTACATTCAAGGCAAGTGCCCTACCTGCTGTATTATGTATCACTCCACTCCCTATGTATTTCCCTTTAAAAAATAGTCTCCATACTGGGGCTCTTTAGAAAGGTCTATCAATTTCTATTCTGACTGGCCAGACCCTGCAGCCCATTTCCACTACCTTCAGCTTTGTTCAAAGGATCTCACAGTTTAGTAAATAAACCCCATTAGGAACAAGTGCCTACATGGAAAAATAGTTCTATTAAGATAAATGTCTGCGTGTCCCAAGAAGCGGGAGGAAATAACAACCAAGTACAGTTATTCTTGCAGCCTCTAGGTTTTCATAAGCTAGAAGTGCTGACAAAAGGTCACATCAAGTGACTGCAAAGCATATAAAACAATTTCTGGTGCATAATATGCACTGACTCAGTGGCACATTCCCTCTGCTTCTCTCCCCCTGCTTCTTATTGTTCTTGTTATTAATATTTATAGTCTTGTGTTGGGAAGACTTACAGTTAGATGATTTATGATCTGTTGCTGCCTACTCAACTCAGCCACCTTCCTAAATTCCAGCATGTTCATGTAGTTCAGTCCAATTTGGTACAAATGCATTGATCATCCACTCTGGAGAAAACACGACATGGGAAGGAGTGTTAGCCAGTGAACAGTGGAGTCACATGGCTCTGCCTTCAGAGAACCAATAGTCTCCTAGAAAGAAAGATAAAGGATCCCGGCATAGCTTTGTTAAAGGAGAGATGAGGAAGGGATAATGGCCATGAACAATAAAGTATCAATGATTGACAGCAACCCATCAATTGCATATTATGGCCATTGACTATTTCTACACAGCAGCTTCAAAGAACTAGAGTTAATGAAAACCTGAATTCAGCAGCATTTCCTTTTCCAGGCATCTTCAATGTTCTCCCTCATTTTAATAACTTCTGGCCTTTAGAGCAGCTCCACCTAAAATGAGTCTTAAGTCTCTTTAGGGGTGAAGCTATGAGAATAATATAACTTGATTTGCTTCTTGTGACCAGCAGATGGCCAACACAGAGGCACCCAGGTGTTCCAAGTTGGGAGAATTGAAGTGTATATACTTATATCTAGCCCAGCTTAGTATATCAGAGGATTTCCTTACTGTCCAAAAAGCCTAGGAGGAATAAAATGCCTGTGTTAGGCCTTGCTGCACTTGAGGTGAGAAAGGAACAAGAGGATGGAACGCAGAGAGGCTTCCTGGAGATATTTTAGCTGAACTTAAAAAGCTGGAGTTAATCTCAAAAGAAGGAGAAAGCTAACCCTATCCTTGATTCCATGATCTCATTTTATCTGTAACATAAAATGCCCAGTACACCACTGATTAGGATATTTTATCTCTGAGAATCCAATAAAGAAAATATGCAAAATTATCCTTGCATAGCCCAAAAAAGATGAAATTAAATAATCAGAAAACAGGATCAACTCAGTTTGCATTATGAAAATGTATTGATAAAACACTTTAACATACCCTTTATCTCTAGGTTATTCCCTATATTAGGACCTGAAACATGTGACCAGCCAGACCACTGGAGCAGGCAATTGTAACCCACAGCCTTATATTATAGGATCTACTCATCGAATACGTTCAAAAAACTAACACTCCCTTTCTCTTTTCTTCTCTCTTCTCACTACTTATTTCTTTCTTGTTTTCTTCTACCTTTTCCTCCTCATTATCACCAATTCAATTTATGTCAAATAAAAATCACACTTTTATTTTCTCTTTAAGAAAGGAAATTCATTACATAAGGTGCTGTAGACAATACTACATAGGGTAATCACCTATATAGATAGACCTCACTAATACATTGTTTAATATTTGAGATGTGAAACCTATGTGCATCCAGAATTGCTTCAGTCATCACCTAATCCTAAAACCCTCATTCAGGAGGCCCAACCCCATCACTAACAAAATCCCTAGAAATTGAGAAAACCTCCCAACTTTGACACACTGCCCAATCTCTCTTAGTTGATTTATTAGTTTCTTTACCTTACTTGTACTACATTTACCTATTTTTCTGTTCTCATCTTATTTCTTGCTCTCCCTTACTCTTTTTCTTAAGCTATATCTACACTAGCTACTGTATGTTTCTATGTGGGCATGAGCACATAGAGATAGGGGTCCTCCAGGAGAGCCAAACCTAAATTATAAACAACCCATGCCTATAGTGTATATAGCACCTCCCATATACTATCCCCTCTCACCCCTTCAGAAATCCAACTATCCCTTCACCTCCCAATCCCAACCCTATTTCGCACGTTATTATTTATTTTTTGTCTTGTTTCTGTTTCCTTCTCTTCCCACCCCCAAATGCAACAGCATTATAATGTAGCATCATTGCTTCCTGCAAAGGCATACTTAAAAAGGGGGAAATTCTACGTATAAAAATAAGCTCTTATCTACTAGGGATAAGAACTCATACTTTTTTACAATACAGGGGCACCTCCCACCTTGAACATATGTCATGTGGACCCAACTTAAATTCCAGGTGATTAGACAGTGACAGTCCAACCTTGAAACCTGGATCCCAGACATAGAAACGACACAGCTGGGGGCCGGGCGGTGGCGCTGAAGGTAAGGTGCCTGCCTTGCCTGCGCTAACTTAGGACGGACCTCGGTTCGATCCCCCGGTTCCCCATATGGTCCCCCGTGCCTGCCAGGAGCGACTTCTGAGCGAATAGTTTACTTCAAGGACGAGAAACCCTGTATCTCTTAGGCCAAGGGAATTCCCTTTCTTATTTTTTTAAATTTTTTGGGGGGGTCACACCCAGCAGTGCTCAGGGGTTACTCCTGGCTCCATGCTCAGAAATTGCTCCTGGCAGGCACGGGGGCCATATGGGGCACCAGGATTCGAACCGATGACCTTTTGCATGAAAGGCAAACGCCTTACCTCCATGCTATCTCCCGGGCCCCAGGAATTCCCTTTCTAATTTCCCCACTATTTACTGTGCCTATGCAGAAAAAAAAAGAAGCAGCACAAAATAATTTTTTATTTATTTACTCATTTATTTTTTTGGTTTTGTTATTGTTGTTGTTTTCATTTTTTGTGCTGTTTTGTTTTTATCTCAGGATTGTGGTTATTATGTGGTTCTTGTCTTTATTGCTGTAGTGCTCATTGTTTGATTTTCATGTTTCAATCATTGTTTGATTTTTTCTTTTTGTATTGTTGTGGTGTTTCTCTTCCTTTTTCCCTTTCTTCTCTCAAACTGATGTTGAGAGCCTCTAAGGACTCCACCCATTTTCGGCTTGTTTGATTTATACTTCATTTTATTGCTTTTCTTTTCTTCAAACATAACTTGAACCATCTAGTTCTGCCTCTCAAATTGAGGGAGAAATAATTAAGGGTATCAAGTCCAAACAGTTGTATGAACACTAAGTAGTAACAAAAATGATTGGACTTAAACACCACTTCCAAAGCCAATGACAAAAGAATCGATACCCAATCTACAACAAGCTAGACACAGAGGGGACCACTTGTTCTAGCAGCCTGGGGGTAACGGGAGGAGGATATGAGATGCAAGCTGGGAAAGGGGGTTGAGGGAGGAAAACTTTGGTGATGGGAATTCCCCTGATTCAATATTAATATATACCTATAATATTACTGTGAAAGATATGTAATCCACTTTGGTCAAAATAAAAATTATTACTATAAATTTTTATAATAAAATCTGAAATCTGACTCCCAAATACGATTGTTATCATTTCTTCCTTGTTTTTAATATAATTTTTATTTTAATCATAGTGGCTTAAATATCGTTGACAATAATATTTTAGGTACATATTAACATAAAATCAAGGGAATTCCCATCACCGAATTGTCCTCCCTCTACCTCTGTTCCGTCCTACTTCCCATATCCTCTTCCCTCACCCCTGGGGCTGCTAGAGTAAATGGTCCCCTCTGTGCCTAGCTTACTACTTAGTGGTCTTACACCTGTTGGTGTTGGTACCTCCCTTATCCCCCCCAAAATGGGAGGCGGGACTAGATAATTCAAGTTATGTGGTTTTTTTTGAAGAAGAGAAAAGTAATAACCTGGAGGAAAAAAAAAAAGAAAGGATGGAAATGGGTGGAGTCCTTCTAAAGGCTTTCATCCTTGGTTTGAGAGACGAAGGGGGAAGAGAAGGTGAAACACCACAACAGTACATAAAGAACTGTCAAATAAAGTATCCAGTGAGCATTCAAAAAAAAGGGGGTGGGGGTAAGCACCATATAAAGGCCATGGTATTGAGATAAAAAAAAAAAATGTGGCAGAGCACATAAAAAAAGAAAAGAAAAAATAAATAAATATAAATGGAGACATCCACTCCAATAGCCAAACCACAACAATTAAATCAACAAAAAATAGATAAGTAAATAATAATAATAAATTGTTTTGTGCCCTTTTTTCCCTCTTGCAGATGCACAGTAAATATTGGGATCATTCGAAAAGGAATTTCCTTTGCCTGAGGGGTACAGGGTTTCTCCACCCTTGAAGTATATTGTCATGGGATTAACTATAGACTCCTTTCAGATTCATTTACTCTCCCCTTGGTGCTTTTGTGGTGTATGGAAGACTTCTGCTCCGTCCTGGGTGATAAAATCAGACCTCTGTATCTAGAGGTCTCAGTATCTGCACGAGTCAACGAGTTGAACTTGGGGCCGGGAGGTGGCGCTAGAGATAAGGTGCTTGCGCTAACCTAGGATGGACCGCGGTTTGATCCCCCGGTTCCCCATATGGTCCCCTGTGTCTGCCAGGAGCGACTTCTGAGCGAATAGCCAGGAGTAACCCCTGAGCGTCGCTGGGTGTGGCCCAAAAACAAACAAACAAAAAGAGTTGAACTTATGATTATGTCTTTCTTTGTGGTTCTAGAAGTTCTGTTCCCTCAGTGTCGTTTTACTCTGTCTTCTGTGGTTGGCTGTCTCCTGGTCTTTGCGCTGATCCTAGGAAGGGGCCTGGGATAGCGTCTTTCGTTGTGTTTCCAGAAGTCCCCTTCCATTGCAATAGTCTCAGACAGACCTCTGGAACTAGGGATCATAGTTGTTATGCAGGTCATAGGTCACACCCTAGACTAGGGCTTTTTTATTGGTCCCAGGATACATACAGTCTGGTCATGGTCCTGTCAGCCAGTCATCTGTAAATCACGATCTTGGCATTTGAATAGACCAAAGGGTGACAAGTCTTCTGATTTTGTCTTATCGTTAGCTGGTGAGGGGTGATAACTTGCTCTTTGGTCAAGTTGTTCCATTTTCCTCGTTGTCAGGGTATCATATTAGGGCTGGCACTTGTTGGTGTTCGAGCACTAAGGATGTCCCGGTTGGGATTTGTTTCCTGTGGCTGTTGTGAAGAAGTGTGTTGTTTCTATGTCTGTGATCCAGTTCCTGGACAAATGTAATAGTGATTGTTATGTCCAAGTGGAGAAAAACAATGCAAACATGCACACAAGCCAAACAGCATTTGAAAATTTGGGCTAAAGTTAGAAAGAATAATACAGAGATTTAGGGACTTTCCTTGCATGCAGCTGGCACTGGTTTAATTTCTGGCACCACTGGTCCCTGAGTACCACCAGAAAAAATCTAAGCACAGACCTGGGAGTATCCCCTGAGCACCTCTGGGTGTGGCTCAACCCTCTCCCACTCCAGTTTAGACAGTTGAGTAACTTAACTAGATTAGAAGTAAAAAATAGGGGCCAGAGAGATAGCATGGAGGTAAGGCATTTACCTTGCATGCAGAAGGATGGTGGTTCGAATCCCGGCATCCCATATGGTCCCCAGAACCTGCTATGAGCGATTTCTGAGTGTAGAGCCAGGAGTAACCCCTGGCTGCTGAGCAGTAACTCTGAGCACTGCTGGGTGTAACCTAAAAACAAAAACAAACAAACAAAAAGTAAAAAAATCTTAGAAGATCAAGTTCACAAACATACCTGAGAACAAACCATGAAATATTAAAAAAGACTGAAACCATGAAAAATTTATTGAACATCTCTCATTTTAATCATAATATAAGTGATACTGTAATTAAAATTTCATTTTGTTTTGTTTTTTTCGGGCCACACCCATTTGATGCTTAGGGGTTACTCCTGGCTAAACTCTCAGAAATTGCCCCTGGCTTAGGGGGACCATATGGGACGCTGGGGATCGAACTGCAGTCCTTCCTTGACTAGCTCTTGCAATGCAGACACCTTACCTCTAGCGCCACCTCGTCGCCCCATTACTGTAATTCAAATTTAAGAACTCAGCTTTCTATTCAAGTGTCTGTATTTACTATACCATGTTGACTGGCAAAAATCTGGTTTTCACCTCAGACTATGCAATGCGTTTCTTTTAACAAGCCATGCCTGTTCCATCCTCCATTCCCTCTGGTAACCACCACTTTGTTGTCAGAATCTAAGGGTTTGTTTTCCTTTTGCCTCTTTGTTGATTTTCTTTGTTTCCTTATCCACCACATATGAGTGAAATCATACAGTATTTGTTTTTCTCCCATCTGAGTTCATTTACTATAATCCCCTTCAAAGTGCATTCAAATATATTCTTTAATGGCAACCTATGATTTCGAAAACAAACTTTACATTACCAGTCTTTACAAAAGTGGCACAGGTAATAAAGGTTTCACAAATCAATATTTACCTTAATGTGTATTATGCAAGCCAGCATTTTACACTGTTTTTGTTTTGCTTTTTATAGTAGTTACCACCTAAGCAACAGAAATAATTTTCAAAGTATTCAGAGAAAGAATAAAGAAAAATTAGTATCAAACATGAGCCTCAAAGGGGGGAACAAAAACAAAAGAATTGATGACAAAGTGTACATATAGTATGTATTTATGTATATACATATTTGCATCTATAAATACATATGTATATAAAGTGTTTATATAATTTTTAGTACTAGAAGAAAATTTCCTTAAGATGATGAAGAGGCTTATCTAGTTTTATGCTAGATATAAATAAAAGATACCAAAACTTAATTTGAAGCTATAGACTAGTTAATAAAAAAAAAGGTCAAAAATATTAAAACAAAGATCACTAAGACCTATCAGAATTACCAGGTCAGTGTTTTTGGTATAATATGATAACATGCTTAGTTAACAAGTAAACCAAGACAATCTTATCATCTGAGAAACTTAGAAAACACTAGTTTTAAAACTATTTTACATTCTTTAAACTGAGGATGTTGTGTTAAAACTCCTTAGGGCTTAACTAAAATTCAGATTTTAGTTTAGAAGTCTGTTTTGCTATGGGATTTACATTTCCTATTGCTACTGGCTGATGCCAAAACTACTAATTCAGAAAGTGGGCCTAAATTTTAGCTGGTCCTCAAACTACAGCCCGGGGGCCACATACTGTATTTGTTCCCATTTTGTTTCTTCACTTCAAAATAAGATATATGCAGTGTGCATAGGAATTTGTTCGTAGTTTTTTGTTTTTACTATAGTCCGGCCTCCAACGATCTGAGGGACAGTGAGCTGGCCCCCTGTTTAAAAAGTTTGAGGACCCCTGGAAAATATGCAGCCATAATTAAAGTTCAGATGATTCTCTTTTAATGGACTCAATGATGTATTTTATTTTATTGATTTTTCAGGCCACACGCAATAGTGTGCAGAGGTTATTCATGGCTCAATGTGATGGGTCACTCTAGGTTGTTATTTGGAGATTGTGCATTCCATGATGGGCTCCAACATGCAAAGTATATGCTCCAGCTTTTGGAGTTATCTCTCTGACCTCCAGTTAATTTTTTATGAAAAATGCTAATAACAAACTCTAGTTAAGATAGAGTTAAACAAGATAGAAGTAAAACAAAGAAAATATATGTACATCAGGAGTAAGAGAGATAGTATATGAATTAAGTCTCTTATTTTGCAATGAGGCCAACTCTTTCTTTGAACCCCAGCACAAGGTTGTCCTGAGCACCACTAAGAGTGATCCTTGTTGGGGCCCAGGAGATAGCATGGAGGTAAGGCGTTTGCCTTTCATGCAAAAGGTCATCGGTTCGAATCCCGGTGCCCCATATGGTCCCCCGTGCCTGCCAGGAGCAATTTCTGAGCATGGAACCAGGAGTAACCTCTGAGCACTGCCGGGTGTGATCCAAAAACAAAACAAAACAAAACAAAAAAAAAAAAAAGAGTGATCTTGAACACAAAGCTAGGAGTAGCCAGAGTAAAAGGCTAGGTGTGCCCCAACTTTCCACCACAATTAAAAAAAAAAGTATCTGGGGTCCGGGAGTTAGCATGGAGGTAAAGTGTTTGCCTTTCATGCAAAAGGTAATCGGTTTGAATCCTGAATCCCGGTGCCCCATATGGTCCCCCGTGCCTGCCAGGAGCAATTTCTGAGCATGGAGCCAGGAGTAACCCCTGAGCACTGCCGGGTGTGACCCCCCCCCCCAAAAAAAAGTATCTATAGTTCAATCACTCATAGGGAAGCAGATGCAAACAAATTTTAAACAAATT
The DNA here is from genome assembly GCA_004027635.1 of Crocidura indochinensis. NCBI lineage: Eukaryota > Metazoa > Chordata > Mammalia > Eulipotyphla > Soricidae > Crocidura > Crocidura indochinensis. The sequence goes on from PVKC010033298.1 coordinate 12,075, forward strand.
CTAACTCAAAATTAAGAACACATGTCTTGACATTTATGAGACATTGGATTTTATCCCCTATGCTAGAAAGGGGGAAAATGATAAATAAAACATTAGCAACTAGCTTCTGTATTATATCAAAGGAATCATCAAGCCTCTGGTCAAGCAAGAATGCAAGGTGGGCAGGTGATTGGGTCAATGTTTGGAAGTCGTTTGATCACCATTATGTCAACAAAGTGGTGAAAAAAATTCATGATCATATCAACAAATCTTGAAAAGGGTATTTTAAAATAGAAGGAATTATAGGACATTGCTCTTCAAATTTCAAAGTAAAGTAGAGACTAGATATGACAGATGGTTGAGCAAATTTTAAAACAAAGATTTCTCTAAAAAGGGAAATGCAAAGTTCAGAAACTATAGAAAAATAGTCTCTTTTATTATTTAAAACTTATTGTTGTGGGATAAGGGGAGTTGGAGTGACAACACAGTGGGTAGGACATTTACCTTGCACACAGTCAACCAGGGTTCAATCCCTGGCATCCTATATGGTCTCCCAAGCCTTCCAGGAGTAATTTGAGCACAGAATCAGGAGCACTTGCCAGGTGCAGCCCAAAAGCCAAACAAACAAAAATAACTTGGAAGGTTGTCTTTGAAAGTAAAGGAAACCCATTAAAGCAAGAAAACGATAAGGAAGTGACCGAAAATCAAGAAAACACAAGTAAAACACATCATAACTATTAGGAAAATTGAATAAAATGGCTAGAAATGCATAGAAAAGTACATAAACAAAGATAAAGAATAGAAAATAATTTACTTGATTAATAATAAAAATAAAAATGTTTTATTTAAAATAGAAATAAAAACTATGAAATACATGAAAATGTAATAAAAATTTTATCTATTTTCATAAAAATTATGTCTTTGAAAGGCATAAAATAATATGTGCAGTCATTTTATATAAAGGTATACATATCCTTGGATTTTAGAAAACACAAAATAATTTAATTTTGTCAAAACTAAATTTCAAACTAGTTTGATTAGAATACAATATATTGTGTTTGATTTTTTTATTTGAATAAAAATTATTAACAATTATTCCTGGTGTCCCCAAATAATAGAAGTAGATCAGTAGGAAAGATTGGAGACTATAAATATTAAATCACATATATTGGGACATTTAATTCATCTGAGGATAAACATTAATTCACTAGAGAAATGAAGAGTTTTCTAAACTAGCCACGTGGAAAAAAAAGCAAATATTTTACCTAATATAAAAAACTTTAATAAAAATCTAAATATGAAAATATAAAACAATAGAAAATTTTGAGAAAATACAAAATCAGGATTTGGGAGAACTTTTCAAATCTAAGACTAATAAAAATAAAAGTTACTGCTATATATAGAGAGAAAACCAAACAAGGCAAAACAGTAATGAATGACAAAACCTTGGTCTTTGAAAATAAGATTAAGATGACCAGGGTTGAAGCAATAGTAGGGTACTTGCCTTGCATGCTGCCAACCCGGGTTAGATCCTCAGCATCCTATATGGTTTCCCTAAGAACCAACAGGAGTAATTCCTAAGAGGAGAGCCAGGATTAAGCACTGAGCATCATCAGGTATTGTCTTCTCCCTCTCCCCAAGAAAAGACTGAGATTACCAAGGAGGAGATGATAGAAAGGGGAAGAGAAAGGCAGAAGTTAACAAGAAATAACATAGGAACAGTGGAGCAGTGTCTTAGGCACTGTGTGGTGATGAGATACTTTGACTGTGAGATGCATAAATATTAGCGCTATTATAATCATGTTACCTAAACTAGAATAATTTTTTGAAACAAGACAGTTTTTATTGAATGAAACTCACTTATAAAGATACTAGATAGCTATAAAGGAGGAAGAGGAGGAGGAGGAGGAAGAGAAGAAGAAGAAGAAGAAGAAGAAGAAGAAGAAGAAGAAGAAGAA